>JAALXI010000318.1:0-97686 GCA_012977755.1 Fusarium nurragi | reverse complement strand
AGATATATAGGCCAAAAACTGAAGTTTAATTTAGGAAACAAATCACTCAAGCGGACGAACAGAGAAGCATATCAGATATACAAAATACTTCCCACGTTGGAGGCGATTAGCAAAGATCAAGAGTCGCCAAGTCACACCTGGGGCTATAACACAATCGATTTGGGGCTGCCGCAACCAAGCTCCCCTTTCTACCTCTTGGTTTGAAATTCCCTTCCGTCTCGGCTAACATCCAGTTTACACAGGGCTCAAAACACTGAGACCACGGCACCATTTACTTCTCCTCAGGGTACAGCTCCTCCTTGAGCGGCACGCCAAGCTCTTCTCGGAGGGGCTTGAGCTCCTCAAGGTACTGCTCGTACTGACCCTTGTTCTCGACCTTAGTCTTGATACCTACACGTTTTCGAGTTAGCAATTTCATCCCCATATTGGCCGTATATAGTTGCGAGTGACAACTAGGGTTTATCGGAGCGAGATCGATGTTGAGGTGTATTGGTGTTGTGAGTCAAGGGAGGAGTGGCTAGGCAAGACCAGACCATCGATCGATTGGACGGCAATGTGATGTTAAATTGGTAAAAATCGTACCTTCGAAGATGCGGACGGCAGTGCCAAAATCGTTAACCCGTCGGGCGGCCTTAAGAGCGGCAGCGATCACCGAAGGAGAAGGGACGAGATCGTAAGCGAAGGCGTTGTTAAGGTTGCGCTGTGGTTTGGTGATAAGCCAAAAAGTCATACGACATTTTCGGGAGCCAGCCCGAGAGCAGCGAGCTCTACCCCATGGGGCAGACATACCTGAAGCTCGAAAACGTCCTGAACACCATCAAACTCCTTCTCGAATCTGTGTAAATTCGACATTTAGCAATTGAGTGCCGCGAAAGGCCTGCGCGCCTGCATTGGAAGATATTCGGGGGAAACCGCGTGGGGAGAGAGCAGAGCTCTGGGCGGCTTTTGCGGCATCTTTTTTTCCCATGGCCGGAAGGCAACCATGCAGAGGCCCAAACTCGCAACCAGGTCGCGAACAAATGCCGGTCCCCCCAAAATCGATATTCCAAGCAGAGGGCAGGCCATTGAGCTGCGGGAAATGGTCCTACCTGGCGGAGAACTCCTCAAAGGTCTCCTCAGCGTGCTCGCTTCGTCGGGGCATCGAGGTGGTGAAGTGGGCGACGGCCGAGCGGGCCACCAGGGGCTGGACGGCAGGTCGGATAGGGGCAGCGCGGACGCTGCGAGCGACACGGATGAAGGCGGACATGTTGGGCGGAGGAGGTATTTAGACAGTGGTGATGTCTGAGGTATTGTCGGGAGACGAGTCGTGTACTGGTAGAGGTAGTGGGCTGGCTTTTTCGGGGCTCGGGTGATGACTGCAGAGTTGTTTGGGCGGGAGGATGGGCTGAGGATTGATGACTAACGCGAGGCTATACCTGATCGCGTAGTCGGTAGTGGGGCAGAGTGCGAATTGTGCGGCACGCTTGATGTACAGGGAGCTATCGTGTGGGAGATACAGTGTTGATACTGTGCTTCGACGAGCTTACTTTCATTTCTGGCAGGGCAATCATCCAATTGAGTATTACAGATTTGACGGATGATGACGTTAAAAGTAGCAACAACCATATGTCCTAAAACCTGGACAGTATATGCGAATAGTATTCTTACATCACCAGCTTAGCTTTAGCTCAATCGATCAATTGGCACATCCAGCACGCTATCAGCAAGGCTACCTTTGGCATCAGGAAAGCGAATCAGATTGCAGACCACCAATCGTTGGGTTGGCATTAAAATTATTACGCACCCACTTTGACATCTGCCACATCTGCCACATCTGCTTCATGGTTGTGATGCAATCGAATCAGGATTGAGTGAGTAATTAAGCGAAGCTTGATTAACGAGCATTGCTAGTCTGTTTGCGAGAAGCTGCGCTGAGGTTGAGATTACTTCAATGGTTAGTTGCTAATCGATTCCGATATGGGGTGATTGCCGATATTTATATATGGAACCTTGGCTCGAATTTGAAATGATGGAGGATCTTCGGGACACAACAACTGTCCGGCCTGGGGGTTTAACAAGAATATGGAATTTCTTCAGCTATAGTTGAGACTAATGCTCCTATATATCATTGAATAAATCTTTCCTGAGTTAGTCTATAATGAGAATTATCAGAGTTTGATCATGTATTCCATAAGCTATCTCCCCAGATTCAACGTTGATGAATTAATCATGGGGATGCGTTTTGAGGTCTCGAAGTACGGATATTAAATGACGATTGTCTAACGGGGGTTTGCCCTGGAGTTTGGAGAGCCAATGGGTAGCAAATGGGAGCCACCTCCCCGGTCATCACCGCGGTCTTGGCGTCTAGTAAGCCTCGGGACACAGGCACAGGCACAACAGAGTCAGACAAGACAGCTGGAGGTGCGCATAAGCAACGATCAGGCACAAGCCTCAGGGACCTGCACCTCGGACAATGAATGTCTAGTTATGGGCATTCTACACAATCACGTGCCTTCTTTATCTCAGTATCGCTTCATTGGTGCATCCGGGGAACCTGGACAGATCACATGTAATTGGAAAGCACGCAGATGCAGTGAAGCCTCACCTCTCATCTCGGACATGCATGCGAGCGCGTGTCATGGGTTTCCCAAAGGAAAACCGTCCAGCACCGCATGAGCCGGGCCAATTCTTGGTGTCCCGGGGCGGGCCTACACACAGCGCATGGAGCATGGAGCATGGAGCATGGAGATTGGCAGGTCGGCAGATTGGGCCAAGTCTCGAGATGCCCCCTAACTAACAGAAGACGTGCTAGTGGCACGGGGCAGCTCAATGAGAGGAAAGCGCCCACTCCAGCTCCATCTGCTACACCCGTCGCGGGCACCGGAGATCCAGTGGGAGAAGGTAGCGGTGCGGATTGAAATTTCCCCTTTTTGATGCGCCGTGTCCGCCTCCGCTGTCCTCTCCCTCACCTCAATTAAAACTCTACTCTCCTTCTCCCCTTTTGACTCCTTTTTAATTCTGCGCATCCCCACGACCGCCTTTTCTCTGGCTTCTTCTTCAAACCTTTTCCATCTCTCCGGAGAACCCTTCTTCTTTTTCTTCTTCTTGTCATTCCTTGTCAGTCCTTACTTGAGCCTGTCCTCCCGCCGCCGCCGGCTCTGTCGCGTCTTTCGAGAAACAGCCACGTCGAATACGTAACTCGACTACCTTTTCCAACTTTTCCTACATAATAAAGGGTCTCGTGGTCTCCAATTGTGTCGCTTTCAACGAACAATTCGCCCATCATGTCTGCGTCTCCCGCTACCTTTTACGAGCAGCTGCCGCTGCCTACCATCGACCGCCCCTTTGGCATTCATCTGTGGCCCATCTTTGACAAGGCTTTCACCGCTGTCGTCGGCTACTCCGCCAATGACTTCAAGTTTGTGCCTTTCGAGACTCCCATGTCCACCATGAAGTCGACCTCCATCTTCATCGTCATCTACTACTGCATCATCTTCGGTGGTCGTGAATGGATGCGCAACCGCGAGCCTTTCAAGCTTAAGGGTCTCTTCCTCGTCCACAACCTCTACCTGACCCTCATCAGCGGTTCTCTTTTGGCTCTCTTCATTGAGCAGCTTCTTCCTACCGTTGTTCGTGGCGGTATCTTCCATGCCATCTGTGATTCCGACGGTGGCTGGACCCAGCCCCTTGTCGTCCTGTACTACGTGAGTTACCAGCAAAATTTCGCACGAATGCGGCGCAAGCTAACAATCGCAATAGCTCAACTACCTCACCAAGTACCTCGAGCTCCTTGACACCGTCTTCCTCTTCCTCAAGAAGAAGCCCCTGACCTTCCTCCACTGCTACCACCATGGTGCTACCGCTTTCCTTTGCTACACTCAGCTCATCGGTTCCACCTCCGTCTCTTGGGTTCCCATCGTCCTGAACCTCCTCGTTCACGTTGTTATGTACTGGTACTACTTCCAGAGCGCTCGTGGTGTCCGTGTTTGGTGGAAGGAGTGGGTCACTCGTCTCCAGATCATCCAGTTCGTCATTGATCTCGGCTTCATCTACTTCGCCTCTTACACCTACTTCACCTCGACCTACTTCCCCTGGATGCCCAACGCTGGCAAGTGCTCCGGCGAGGAGTTCGCTGCTTTCTCCGGTATCATCACCATCAGCTCCTACCTTGTCCTCTTCATCTCCTTCTACTTTGCTACCTACAAGAAGCAAGGCAAGGCCCCTACCAGCCGACAGAGCCTCCGACGCATGTCTCAGGCTCCTCTTCCCGACCCTCACCTGGTCCAGACCACCCCTGTCAAGAAGTCCAACGCTGCCACCGCTACTGGTTCCAAGACCAACGGCGCTACCGCCCGATCCCGCAAGGCTTAAGTGGCTGGTCACGACTATGTCGAAATAGGATAAGAGTACTCGGATGAGTAGCTTGACCGGTCTCGACAGGCTAGCCTTGTAACGACTGCATAATGCTACGCGAGCATTTTAAGCCATCGTCGCGTTGGAGTTGGATCCGGATTGATCTCAGCGGCTTCAATACGTATATAAAAGCAGTTTGGAGATTTCGAATTTTCCCAAAAAGGGTTTCGGCTTGGTTGGTTTCAAAGTCGAGATCTGCTATGAATAATAGTCTTTATGTGGGCAGCGATAATGACGGAGGGTGCTGACGATGCTTCTCACGGGTTTGTGTTTACTCGGCGAACATGGGGCATTTTGAAGGATGGGCATGGTTATTAGGACATAAGTCTCGGCCGACTTGGTGCGGCCCCAGGCTACGACAATCTATCTAGAACCCTTGTAATCAATCTTCGCAGCTATGTATGATAGAATTATTGATTCCCTCCAGATTCATTGAATCTGTGAGATGAATGAGCCAATTGCCGTATCACTCGCCTGCTTGTCTTGTCATCTATTGATGTTGAATGTACGGAGTACTCTGTTTTTGGCAAATGACTCTTATACTGTTCATTATTGTTGTAACATTCTGTCTTTCAACTTTTGACCGGTACTCACTACCTTACTTTAGCCACGACACATCACTTGTATAGAGACAAGGTCCGATCTAACTGTTCCACTGTGGCTCTATCGCAGCTCAAACCATTGTGCCTGAAACTGTTGGTTTAGATGTACGTCCTCAATGTCTACATCTACCACAAATACCGACCCTACAAACGCGTAGAGTGCATCCGAGGTTGGTCTCAAGACCACTGGCTCTCTGTAGCCTGCGAAGAGATAAAGGCGATCCCCCTCGGTCGGCTCATAGTGAGCTGCGCCCATATATCCACGGCTTGTCTCGAAAAAGACAGTTCTATATAACGTATGCATGATGCTGCGTCTCTCTATACCCCAGGAGCCAAGTTCCGAAAGGACACCTGTATCAATTCCGAATTGAGCTACATCAGTAGCCGGAAAGGCCATCTCGAGAATGTTGTCATCCCAATCGTTACTCCAGGTTTTCTGAACTGGCCGAGGTTCGGTCATGTTGAAATAGGTGATCAGCATAGCAAGATTCATGGCACTGTCGACCAAGTCCTGTGAGATAGCCTTGGATGGATCCATGGATAACAACTTTATAATGGCTTGGGCCGCAGGAATTCCCGATACACACCGTGAATTGCGTCTTGTAAAAGAACTGGCAAAGGACATAAATGATGCTAGAATCGCAGGGTCCGAATCGCTCTGACCTCCACGACATAGGGGTAAATGTCAATAAGCGCTGGCGACGTAGACGGGAAGGCTTCAGTGATTGAACGGAATCGCTGGCCTTGTAACACCAAGGCGTGGTCACGTCGTGTCTCTGAGTATAGTCGGGAACCCAGCTTGGTAGACCAGACCGTAAATGTAAGATCGATCATCAATGGCTTGCAAATTCCCCGCGAAGGTAGATACTGCCCATCCTTTGAATCCGTCTGGGTCAGGCATCTTGGTACGTGCTTGCGCAAGGAACAGCCACGAGCCTCCCCCAAAAGAGTGGTTTGCTGAGGATGTTCCAGGCTAGTTCAGGGAGGAAGTCTGGCTTCCTTTTCCTACCCAAGGTTCCGGTAATAGAACCAATGCTTCCAGGAATATCGCGAAGCATGGACCAAGACAGGTTTGCTTCTCCTGGGCTGATCAAAACGAGCTCACTTGTGAGAACGACTTCTTGAAATACCCATAGCCGGTGCCAATATTGATGTTGTAGAAAATCTGCCATGGCAGACCAAAGGTCATTCAAATGGCCATTAGGTAGGTCAGGTCCTTGGTCAATACACAGTTCAGGGTGGTGCCGTAGCCATTCAATATCGAGATTTGTCTTGTATGGCACGCTCTCGCCCGGCGTATGTTTATATATGTCATTGGCGATCGTCTTTATAGGCCTGAATGCAAGCGAGTAGTCCTTGGGGCCAACCCAAGCAAACGTAGCATGGGCGAGTTGAACGATACGACTCATGAGTTGGACTTGCTCGGATCTTTCATCAAGGTCGTTCTGATTTATATAAATTGCATCAGCCCAGAGATATTGCACATACGACTGTGTCCGAAAAGACTCACCGCTCAAAACACAGAGGAAGGCTGAAGCTAGATTATCCGGAATCTTGACAGTGGTGTCGTTGATGGTGACCTCGCCGTAATCCTTGGGGTCGCCCCAGAGATAGGATAATGCTGCATATTTGGGCCTATCGTCGAGTGATACAGCGACGAGTTCGAATTCAAATTCAGAGAGAGCATTTTGCGGGGGTTTGAGGAGGCGTATTTCTGAAGAGTTGGGGTTGAGAGGTTTGTAGAGACGTGAGGAAGAGCAATATCGCCAGGTGTTTAGTGAGCGCAGGGGGTTTGTAGAAGGCGGCGCATGATCGAGAGGAAGATTTGGTATGAGATTTACTCATGATAGATACGCGGATATGTCTCAAAGCTTCATTCATGTACACCTACCGCTTGTCAGATGCATGTCTTGGTGCTGGAGCTGACCACTAGGACCAAGACGCCTTGGGATATGCCTTGAGATGGATCCCCGGGCGAGGCCCTGGGCGAAGCATCTGTCGATACGCTGAGGTATCAACGCTTCCAACTGATGAAAAGCAGCCCATTGACGTCATATTCAGGGTCCAGTTTAACCAGGCTCTATTCTGAGCAAAAGAAAGCAGGCAGAAACAACGGTTTCGATTCAATTAGTTATCGACAGCCTATATTGGTTTGCCAAGTTTGAGACATGGATGTGTGTTTGTAAAACCCCTTGTTTGCTACAAAAGAAACCATTGGCCGCACAGGCGAGGAATCCTATGACTATCACAGCGAAAGAGACACGCTCAGGCGTTTGATTTGAACTGGAGGGTCCGGTTTCTCAACTAAGAGACAGAAGCGCTTACACTGGTGACACGTAACTATACTACCTTACAGTAAAGTAGCTTGAGTGGTAGATCCAGCCCCTTTTTTTTTTGTCTTTCAAATTTCGCTGACTGGGCGGCAGATCAAAGGGGGCATAAGCATCCAATGTTTATGTTTGTCGGTCTGTGATACGCAGGACGACAAGTTTGTTGTTGAGGATGTGTCTTTATGCCATTCCTAGCAGCCAAGACTTTTTGTTCTGTTTCTGTTTCTTTGCAACCCCCCCTGCTGATCTACACAGCCTACGTAGCATGCTTTTGCCTCTGGGCCTTGGTCCATTACAGTATCAAAGCGCAAAGACCGCGCGCTTGGGGGCACAAAGCTGAGGAGGTAAACGCCACTCAAACATGTTAGCCTCTGGAGTCCTTCGGACAGTGGAATGCGGGCTGGCGGGGTAGGGCTGCATGTCGTCTGGATATAGCGTGTATCCCCTGAAACATCTGGGGCTCGATAGCCATTGGAATATATAGAAGCGACGCATCAGGAGAATATTCCATTCTTGCCATTTACCTCGTCTGTTAGTCCGCTTGGTCTTTGTTCCTTCCTTCTGCCGAGCCAGAGTCTGATATAGACACCAATTGGCACGTGCTTTCCCGCTTCGGAAAAGCGAACAGCGAAAAGGCAGGTACCCTGGGCCTGGTGATGACCTAGCCTACCCCTGCAATTATTCAGTTCCCCAGAATTGAATTGGTCTGGATTGAGTTGGGGATCGATCCTCATATGGTCCGCTCATTCACTCTCTTCTCTCCCTCTCGCCTCTCGTCACTCTCTCTCCAGCCTCACCAAGAGTAAGAGACTGATTCTGGCTCTAATCCTCTCTTGTTCTTCTGTTTTCTCCTATTCCTCCCTCTCCTTCGTTTCTTTCCATATATCAACACTATTCCTCTCTTTTGGGCCTGGCTCTAAACCTCTCCCTGTCCTTATCCACTCTTTCCCTTCGACCACAACCGCCACGACTACATAACGCCAGGATGCGAAACCCCTTCCGACGTCGGAACAAGAAGGACGGGACCGGTAGCAACGGCCAGAGCTCAGACTTTGTCATTCCCATAGAGTTCCGCCCTCCTGGTGCCGGAAGACCGCCGTTATACCCTCCCACCAGCAACTCGGCATATCTGCTTGCCCATCTACCACCAAAGGTCCTCGAGCGCATCTTCGCTTTTGTGTGCCCACATGCCCTTGACGAGAGCTATGATACTTGTGAGGCTAGCGCAAGCTCAAGCGACAGTGTGTGCATGCTATGCGACCTGCGTGATCTAGGACATTGCGTTCAAGTTTGTCGCGCATGGCGACCCAGCGCAGTCAAGCTCTTGTAAGTCGTGCCATGGTGCTCTGATGTCATTCGGTATCTGACTATTCTCCTCTAGGTACCACAGTGTTCGTATCGATCCAGTCCACTACTGCCGTCTCGAAGAATGGCTCGCCGATAAACGCAAAAAGACTTCCCGCTTCGACCGAAATGGTGTCCCCGAGGATCCCGCTCAGGCCCGTCTACGTCTCCTCCGACGCACCGTTCGCGACGACCCGACACGTATTGGAAAATCTGTCCAATATCTGAAGCTTCCATACATGTTGCGCGAGTCTTGCCAGGTCGAGCTAGCCCAGACCATCGCCGTTCTTCCAAACCTACGATATGTCGACCTGCCAGAGGGTATGTTCTGCGATGATCCTCATTACGCGACTCTCCGCCTCGAAGTCCAAGCTCGATGCCCGAACCTGAGAAAGATGACTTATGTCGGTGGTTCTGAGCACAGTTTGGCCATGTTGGCTACGGGACAGGTGTGGCCGAACATCGAAGTGTTGGAATTAAACGACCTCGATATCGACCCCATGACACTCCGAGCTGTGCTCGGTTGTCTCGTCAATTTGCAGGCGCTCAAGGTGTCCAACACACCCGGCCTCTCTGATGAGGTCCTATCCTCATCAGACGGTTTACCTACACTACCGCCTATGAAGGAGCTTGTGCTTAAGGATACACCTGGAGTGACATTGAAGGGTCTTATTGAGTATCTAGCATGGCAGGAGACACAACAAGCTCTTACAGTCCTAACACTTAAGGACACTGGTGTTCACCCAGCAAGCTTGCAAGAGGTATTTACCATGGCTTCGTCCCTCAGGACGTTTGCCATTCAGTCTAACGTCTCTGAGCAATTCCCTAACTCGGCCAATTCCCGTCCATTGGCATCGCGGTCACTTGAAACTTTGAGGTTTGAAGTTTCCCCATCTTCAGCTGGTGCCTTCTCGAGTGTGACTATGGGCTATTATTCTTACCTGGCGTCGTCCATTCTCGGCGGCGGTTTTCCAAAACTAAGACAGCTTTATGTTCATGATGAGAGTTTCCCAGATCAACTCCAGGGACTTCCACCTCCTAATGCGGCATTTGCTGGTCATGCACGCTCTGGCTCCAACTCATCTACCAGATCAACTCCCGGATTTGGTTTCCCATCACCATCGAGTCTCTCACCAGTATCGGCAAAGTCTCCTCCTTTCGCGCCCAGACGACCAGTATCGAACATTCAGCCAGCCAGCAAACGATTTAGCTCCAATAACCCATTCGCTCCTCACAATGCATCCGCATCAGCTCCGACGCATACTCTCGAAGTCTTTACCAAGAGTGACGAGTTCGGCAAGTGGAACTTCGTGTCTGTTGACCCATTGATCAGATCCGCTGCGGCACCGTCTCGACGGCCGGTTAGCAGCTACGGGCTGGCAGCCGATGTCACGGGGCCCGGATGGGATCGAGGTGATGCTCGACGTAGTGTCATGGTCGGCAACGGTGCTGGTGTGTTTTTGGCTGTGCCTGGCCAAGGGGGTGATTATGATGCATTTAATGGCAGCTCCGATCCATGGCGACCTCAAAGCAGCGGAGGGTCACCTCAACGTAGTCGAGAATTATGGTGATAATAGATATACCTTTGAGGCAGGTTTACAGTGAGCTTTGATAGACCTACCAAGTCTATCCGATGAGCTTCTCATTCATAAATATCTCCTTTGTTCTTCGGAGCTTTTGACAGGATTGATAAGACGATGATGGATGGGTGGGGGGTTTATGAGGAGGTTATGGGGGGTGATGGGGCAGTTAATATTGATTTGTTCGTGGGATTGGTTGTTATGCAAAATACCCTAGCAGCTGTACAGAGGAGAAAGTTGCTTGCATCGCTGGCAGATTGAGGTAACCCTAGGTTGACTGAAAGATCTATGTTTCTTTCTATGTAGAATAATAGACTTTTGCAAAGAGCAGTCAATACATTCCAGTGAAAAAGCCTTTGGTGATAGCCTCGCAGGGAATCAACAATGGACGACAATCCATTCCTGTATAAAGGCTGATGCCTTCAGTATCAGGTCCTTCGACTGTTCTCAGAAGCATTTCATTGCCACGTCCCTGCTTGGAGGGTTCTTTACATCATTCCACCTTGTACACAAATCCCAACTGGAGTGTTGAGAAATACTGTGCCAAGTCACCCGCCAGTGCCTCGCTCCTTTGTCAAGCGCAGTTGCATCACCGACACGTTGTGGCAGATGCAGGATTCTGTGACGTTTTGGTGGTTGATTAACTTGTAACCGGATACGTCGATCGCGGGTCAATTCTCAGGTTTCATAAGCTGCGTGCAGGTTTATGACGTGATCACGCATGGCGAGGTACCCTAGATGGATAAGCAAATCTGGGATCTAACATGACTGCATTGAGATGAGGTAGATAGATTGGCTTTTTGCTTGCATATTGCTTTCAGAATATCAAATGTCTGAGGTATTTTTGCCAGGTCATTAGATGTGAGAGGAGCTGACTGGGAAATCCTGTGCGTCTTGTTCGTCATGAACGATCAACGTTTGTGGCCCAACCTCGAGCGCATGGGAAGACAATCCCAGCACTCAAGTGGCGGATAGATTAACCATGACTCAGTCTCCATCCGTTCTGTAACATTGTATGCAAACAGAATCCTGCACCGAAACTCTGCCAAGCTGGCGTAACAGCTCTCATGATAGAAAATGCCTGAGTTGTTATGGCCGGCAGAACATGGACTGCATAAGAATGTAGGAACCAGGTTAAAAAGATGGCCTAGGCTGCCACGTTATGGGTAGAAGAGGAATGCAGTTGCAGTTACGTAGGATAATATCCGTCTTCGCTATAACCATCATTTTTCCTAACCATGGTTGTTTAAAAGGGTCACCCTAGTTTGACATGCGGCTCATGGCGAGTGGAGTTATTTTTATTTTCACATTCGGTGCTAATGCCCGCCATTTCGTATTCACCAAACTGGACCCTTAGATACAAAAATAGCACGTTCCTCATACACTGTGTAATATGGGAGGCAAAAAAAGAGCATCCACGATATGATGATGAGTTCTTGCAAGGCGCTCGCCTTTTTCCCACAAATTCACCTGTTTAGACGTGGATGGGCTCTCTCCAAGTCTTACGTCACATGTCACAGGCATTCCCACAACTCGGCCTCAGCTTAGCAAATCATAGTCACAGTCTTTCATCAGACACAAAAATACATCAGAGGACTCGGCCTTGGCAGCTCCCGCCGGCGAGGGCGAGCTTGAGCGTCGACAGTGCAGTTGCAGGGCTCTGTAGTGGTTCCAAATGCCCTCGCGATCTCCCTGATGAGGGTAGACTTTAGCGTCACAGTGCTCCTCCGCGTCTCGGCGGCCCCTAGACCGGGCTTCCGTTCCCCCACGGGGCGCAGTGTCCGGAAACGCCAACACCCTCTAGATCCTCTACCGGATGCGTGTCAGTCACTGCCTCATCCTTCCGTACCTACACAGTAAGATTGTTTCCTGTTCAGGGTATTGCTTTGGTACAGAACCGCGGGGTAAAAGGACAATAACCCGGGCTTGTCTTGTCCTTATGTGAGGGATGCTATCGACGTGGGGCGGGCGCGCCATGAAACAAACTCAAAGAATGCACAAGGTAAGGGTGAAACCACACAAGAAACGGATTTGCGGGTAGACGTGAGACAGTATTAACAGTAGAATGCAATAGTCGGGGCTGTAACAAGGGCGCACGCGACAGTGTGGGACGCGTGTCAGGGAAGGGAGGAATATCGATATCGAAATGTTGAGTGTGTGTACTCCGTAGTATTTGTGCTTTCGGCCCGGAGAAGCCTGGAACATTGGATGATGTATCTGTTTCCATTAGTGAGTTTTTTGTCGATCATGGGTGTTGTTTGACACAACTGATCCGAGTACCAGGCACTCTTTTCGGAGTAAAGAGGAATCTGGCCTGCTTGTCAGCCCCTCAAAGGGAGCGGACGCCAATATCATGGGATCAAGTTGCCTCCTCGGCGCTGCTGTGCTCTTCAGCTTGTACTCACAGTATATCTCTACACTTTGCAAAGTCCACGTCCAAAGTCCAGACAGACACATCTAAGTTCAGTAGTAAGTAGTTCTAAAAAAGGACCGCTGGATGCTTAGAGCAGACCCAAATTTAGAGTCTGGACGGGTAAGCAGATGAAACTAACCTAATATGAGTTAGCAGATCTGGGTGCTGCAGAAAGTGGCTGGTGACACCCACTGTGACGTTGCAGATGCCGGACTCCTGATGTGGCTGTCGTGGTATGTGTGGCGTACACTAACCACGTGGAGTGGACCTGGGGAAAGCTCTCCTTCGCTTCTGCAGGGCCGAATCCATCCATGGCGTCATAGCCCAGTCTCAGCCAATCCATGCCCGTAACGAAAATCTTCAACTAAAAACTAAGGGTTCACATGTCTCGGCCAAATCATGTTAGTCGATAATTGACATTGCTATCGATACGTTACATACTATCGATATCGTAATACACGAGTGTGAAGGCGATAAACTCTTGATTGGTCTGGTTTAAAGTGTGTCAAAGAGACATTCCATTCAGGACGCCTCGCCCGAGAATGAACGCATTCAGTATTCAATTATCACAACTTGAGCACCTAAACTGGCAAGATAGGCTTCCGAAGGCCAGCCTCTTGGCAGCTCAAGGCCGCGCTCATACGAGTGTTGATCAGATACGGTACGATATGAGATATGAGGCTGTCAAGCGGAGCACATCAACCGTCCCCATCTCATCTCATCTCATCTCGGACGGAGCAATTATTGGACGTTAATCGCATCCGGCCGAACCAGCACGATTCCGCCCATGTAGCCTAGAGATGTCACTCACTGTGTTCGCAGTTCACTGTCCACAGTTCACAGGCCTTATCACGAACCGACATGGTCAAGTGCAGAAAAGCCGCTGTCCGGTGCAGATTTTGATACTGGAACAAGATTCTCCGTGTCCCGTCATCATCTAGTTACAAGCATCAGCAGCAGACCAACCTGCGACAGCAGAACCGACGTATCAGCGTCGAGTTGTTGGACCCTGTGTTCAGACCCTGGCCTTCTTGGCGCGTCTGCCGAGCAACCTGAGACTGAGAGGGCAAGGGGTTTCGAAATCGAGGGGTTCCAGACCTGAGGGTTGAAAGCTGCAAAGGGTGAGGCGTAGAAGGGTAAGGAAGGACGGCTGTGTCTCGTAGATTCCCATGTCAAAGGGAGCAGCAAGGGAGTTTGGAGGTTTTTGATAGTTGAGGTGTGAGGATCAGGATCACCAAATGAGCGGAAGGAAGAGGCACACACTGCGGGAGGATTTGTTCCTGAGAACTCAGCCGACAAGGATGACTTAGAGGGAACATGTCCGAGAAGAGAAAAGCGGCCGCTCGTTGATAGAGAGTGTGCATCTTCTCTCAGGGACGCGACTCATACAATAGATTGCCGGAGAGGGGGGGGGGGGAAACGGTCGTGGTTTATCACTAACGAACCCGACACAAAATGTCAAATGTCGGTCTGGCGATACAAAAACCACGGATGGAAAGTTGGGGTGTCTGGAAGTGTTCGGGACCTGAGAGACTGTGTGATGTGATTGGCTGGCACATGTCCAACTGGCCCGATACTGTGCCCAACCCAAGGCGGATCAGCGGTGTTAGCGGGACCATTTAGAAGAGGAGGACTCGCTGTGAGTTGGAGATGGGCGCTTCGTGAGGGAAAAAGATCGCCCAATCTTGGTCGTGCGTTGTCGAGTTCCTGCGTCGCGAGTAATGTAACAGTGTGTCACCGAAGGGGATACTTGAGACTTCAAACGGGATGATATGCCTCAATGTGTTAGTCCATGTGTGTGTAGAGTTATGTGCGTGCCTGCGTAAAACACACTGCAGTGCAGTCTGCAGCCGGGCACTACGAGATCCGCCTGCTGAGTTGGCCAAGTTGGTGCAGGACGGAAAATAGTCCTATTGAGCATCGCTTCGTCTTGGTATGCAGTCTAACGGGGACAGCCATACCGAGAAGGGGCTGAGATCAGGCTAGACTGATGCCATCAACAGGCTGGCGCCCATTGAAGCGTGATGATTACAGATCGACCCAGATCAATGAACCCGTTTGTTGTACTCTTTTCATTGCGTGACACTGTCTTGGCTTCCATCTTCACCTGTGGGTGTGGAGCTCTCAGTTGTGGTTTGACGCTGGGTGATTGAATGGCGAGGTGTGATACGCAAGAACGAGGTCGCAGAGCCAAAGACCAGTCCCAGCTGAACAACACCACCAGGGCCTGGTCAGTTATCATCACCATAACACAACCTCCACAAGCTGGCGACCCAAAAATGCAGCCCTTCTCTCTCTCTCTCTCTCTCTCTCTCTCTCTCTCTCTCCGATAGAAAACGGGCGGCAAGTCACCAAAGTACTAAACCTCTGACATGGAATAGTCAAATACCCTGGACGGTCATCTCCTCACCCTGTATTGACTTATTGGTGTGCCTCTCGCTTCGAGTCCAGTGCCTCGACAGGGGAGAAGTACAAGGTTTTTTTCTTCTTCTTTTTTTCTTTCCTGTGCAGATCATGAATACCCAGGCTCCGACTTGCAAAGAAAGCGGTGTCGAGGAATTTTCGGAATTTTCTTTTATCAATCATTCAGTGCTTCGCCCTACAGTAGTCGTCTGCATCTTGCTGCCAACGACCGAAAGATGCCCAATCAATGCACTTGGCTATTGCAGATGGAGATGCAGGTCTGCCAGTCCGTCTTTAACTAACGCGAGGGAGCTGCAAGCCTCCTCACCTTTGAAAGCCAGCAAGGCAGGGGATGATGTCAAGAAGTCTATGGTTCGCCGTAGATGCGTGACTTGGATGAACGGTACAGAATTTGACTTCGATAATATGACGAACATCAAGAGGTTGGTCATTCATGTCCGCGTTGTCTGGTGACGACGCCAGTATCGGAAAACCAGTCAGAGGTAAAGACCCCGAGGAAACGCACGAGGTTGGTGATGATGGCATGCAAATTCAGAGCCATACTCGTCTACACAGTAATCTGTTCGTGACTTCAGTTCAACTTGTTTGCAGTTGATTTCTCTTCCATCTGGCATTCGTCATATTGTAGATCATCATTGTTTGCTTACACGAGGTGCAAGAGATTGACACGTCCCGTCGTCGGGCAATCGGGATCTGAAGCTGCCGATGTCTCGCCCACTGGATGGGAACAGATCTCTCGGTAGTCTCTGCATCTAATGCCTCGAGATTAAATCACGATGAGAATGAAATATGAGCAACCACGAATGTGATCTTTTTTTGGAGTAGCGTGGACTTGAAACGGTTCGCGGTCAGCCACAAGACGGGACAAGACGATGCAAGACAAGATGCCTGGTCAGTGCCAAGGTTCAGGTGGCTCACCTCGCATTGTCGCGCCGTAGTGATGCTTCTGAGTCTCGTGGTCGTGGGCGGTTCCTTCATTCAGGCACAGGCAACAAGCACCTGAATATTGACGCCAGCACCTGAGTTCTCGCCAACTCTACAGCCAGGTTGGGTTCCAGAATCTACAGCCTCGAAATTTCATGGCCTCTTTTTGCAACGACTCTTGGAGTGGAACTGGAGAAGCATAGACCGTAGAGGAGAACCCACTGAAAGGATGGGATGCCCTGCCGCATGCCCTGCGCTATCCTGCAGAACCCTGCCCACCATAAGCGCCCCTGCCTCGCTAAGTATACAGTGTGACATTCCAACCCACTTCACACGGTCATTCTCGTACCAGAATGTGGCTCAAGTGGATCACTCTACTCTTGGGTGTTCAGGGACTCGAGTGTCTTCATATTAATGCTTCTCCCCCAGCCTCAGCCCTTTTGTTCTCCCTCTGTAATACATACCCAAGACAGCCAAACTATCGATCCTCACCCTTCTCATACCGATACACTTTACCCTTTACCTCACAGACAAGGACACTCTTTCCGCTTTCGTCTCTTTTGTCTGTCTCGGTTCCATTGTCTCACTCGCTGCCGGCCACTTCCAAGACCGCCGTTGACGTCCGCCTGACCCAAACTTCGACAAAGACCTGACGACATTGTTCACGGCTTCGGGTTTCGCTCCCTTTATTCTATACCCCGCCCTATCGTCAAAGGGTCTATTAAAGGGAATTCAATAATACATCACTATCGACAATGTCTTTAGCAGTGACGCAGCAGCAACAGCAGCGTATGGAGCTCGATGCACCCAAGCTTGATACTTCTCTCGCCCAGAGACACTCTCGATCTCAAATACAAACTTTATCCGTCGAGCCACCCATTTATTCTCCCACCGCAGACGCCGACGAATCTTCTCCCGAAAACACACCTACCACCATGATTCCTACACAGCGACAACTCGCAGCAGCTCCTGCACTACCAGCCAAGAGCTCACTCCGGGCTTCAAGATGCCTGGATGGCCTCCTAACTCACAAGCTGACGCCCGAGGGTCAAGCACCTTTCTCTACTCCCCATGACGTCTACCTCTCATCCGAGGAAGACGCTTCCTCTTCCGCGGATGACTTTTCCGATTTCGAATCCGACTCTGGTAGCGATGGATCACGGTCTTTGGACCGAAGTGGTAGCCGTGAGGATACCGCCAAGATCGTCTCAGTGGTCTACGCTGGGAAGCCTTGTGTGATTGACCTGCCTCGTCGATCAGTTTCTCCTAGTCTCCTCAGTGAAGCTTCTTCTCGACCATCATCTAGAATGTCTACCTCATCTCGACCTCGCAGCTGCCTCCGCAGAACCACTACTCTCCCTGTTACACTTCCCGTTCTCGACCGCCGAATGTCCTTCTGCACCACATCTTACGGCTCTGCCCTGCACCCTCCGCGAACTAGCAGCATGGGCACTGGCCGTCTCGAGAAGAGACGACCCGATTTCCTAAGCATCGACCCTTTTGCCGCCAAGGCTCAGCCTGAAACCAAGGAAGCGCCTGCCGAGAGACCCAGGACACCAAAGACGCCTACTGGTGTGTTCATGCGCACACTGAGCTTGGTCAAGAAGCGAAGCCGACCTTCGCTCAACACACATTTCGCCAGCCAATCCAAGGACAACATTTCTCTCTTCACACCTACTCTGCCTATGGAGCAGGTTCGAGAGGAGTCAGGCAACGCCTTGGAGGAAAGGGCCCCCAAGCCTATTCTGCAAAAGGCGCCTACCTACCACGAGTTCGCTCAAAGGAGGATGTCCTCAGCTCCCATGTCGCCCATGTCACCTATGTCTGAACCCGCATCGCCAGTGACGCCTAACAGCACCCGTAGCCGCTTAAGGCAGGGATTGGCGGCAGCCGCACGACGACGAAGCGTCAAGGTTTAAGGACACACCTGACGTTGACCTTTTTTATTTGTTTACACGAATTATGACGGGGCAACTCAACGGTTACGGGTGCTAGACGCCTCTAATATTTCTTCTCCTTTGTCTTACTATCTTCTGTACTTGACCGAAAAAGGTCTTAGGGCCAAGGCACCAGGCGCACTCAGGGGACACATTCTGCCGGACAAGAAAAACCGGCGTTGTACTGTATTCACTCATCACTCGAACTGAGAAACGGCGTTTTTGGATTGCATATTTGGATACACATACACATACACATACACATACATGCTTTGGAAGCATCGACGACCTTGGGACAGGTCTTTTTTGGATGGATATTTGTAGGATAAAATTGATAATGAGGACAAGCCGCACGAGGACGGCGAACACTAGCCCATGTCATGAATGGGGAGTTTAGCTTTGTTGTCAAGAATCACATAACAATGCCCACGATATTTCTGGTACTCTTTTGTGTTTTGTTTGATAGTCTTTGTGAAGATGAGTGTAATGGATGGATCCACATGTTTGTACATTGAGGGTGGCCGCTATTGGAATGCGGTGAAGTGGTTGCCTTAGTTCGGCGCCGCCACGACGAGTGCCTGAGTCTGGGGTTGAAAGTCTATGGCCACTGATAGCATTGAGGTGCCGACAGATCGGGGAAGGCTGGTAGCGGTAGGGCTACTATTGGCATGGTATTCTAGACTGTCCGTCTGGGTATGGTAAGCCCTTGGTCAATCAATTGGCGTCGTCTCTGGCGTTGAATTCCGGATCTGGAATGATTGTATTCTATAGAGCCCATCATGCACATCTCGTCATAGTCGCTCACTCACTACCTCCCCTGCAACTCTTTTCTTTGCTTCTGTTGTTGCGGTGATGGGAGGAACATCAGATCAACGACAGGGTGTAAGTGAGAAGATACTGGGCAGGTACCAGCGAATCTGCAGCAGAGTGCATGGGACTGGAGGTAGAGCAGATGTGCCTTCCCGATCGGGTAGGCGGGAGATGAATTGGCTGGATGTCACGGGCGGGCAAATTTGATATGCCGTCACGTTATGATTTGCTGAGGGATCTAATCTCGGGATGTCACCAAAACGATGAGATTAGTAAGATTCTATAAGACGGGAAGGAATTGATGGTGCAGTCGATGTTGATGCTGATGCTGGGTTTATCGAGCAAAAATGACTGATTGAAGCTGTGTGCATCCAAGAATGAGCGAAGTATCTATCTGTACGGATACTGTCTAGCTGTATAATCCCCTGAGAGCGAGATCGTACCCCTGTAAGCATCTTTGATTGAGATCTGCCCCGGCACGGGATTAGCATTTCCATACTGCACTGTACGTACTTACCGCTACTGTGAAATCCGCTGTCACTCGAACTAGTCAATCACTAATTCTATCCCACCGTTCCTTGAGCACTGCTCAGTCACCGTCAGGGGAGGCTCTCGAATTGCGGTGGAGCTGTCAAATGTGGAATTACTTGTTGTGGACCTGGAAATGCGAGATGGATATGTCTTTTCTGCCGAGACGTCGGGGCACGTGGGAAAAGCAATATGTGTCTCTGGCTCCGATACCAGCCTCCCTCACTTACTCTACAAGATTGTTCCCTTCAACTCTGTGACAGACACAGCCCGTGTCAATCAGCGTCAGTGTCCCAGAGCCCTCCAAGACACGGGGGAAAAAACACCAACAAAAAAAAAAACACCTGAGAATGAACCTCTAGAAGGTCGTAGCGCAAACACGAGAGGGAAGAAATCGCGTGATCAAATCGCCCATCAAGGCAGGGGGGTCTCACCACTAGAAGAGGGCGCTCGTTCAATTTCCTTTTGGCTGCTTGGACCGCTCCAAGGATGCTGCGTTTCCTGTGTCTTGCATCAAATGCGGTACTGTAGAGTAAAGACTGTGGCTGCGTAGCAAAGCCAGGGCCTCTCAGGGGGAGGGGAAAAAAGCGCTGGGTCATGGCGCTGGTGGCTTCTAGTTGTTCCCTCCAGAAGCGCCAAACAAGGCGCCTTGAGAAGCGGTCAGGCCGAGTCAGTGGACTCTAGAGATGTTGCATTCTGGGAACGGAGAGTCGCTGATCCAAGCCTGACGTACTCCGTAATACGGATACTCTGTACTATATTGTATAATTGGACCCTGAAACATGATATTGACGATCACGCAGCTGCACTGTAGAGATACTCTACGCGACGGGTTGGTGATCCTCGTCTGGGGGAGATTAAAACCGTTGTCTTCCGGCGCTGGATGGTGATCGGCGATCTCAACTGCTGTGTTTGATGTTTCTAGCTCTTGGACCGATCTTTGAGTCTGAGATGACAGGTGGGGCAGGTCGCTTATTGTCGATTACTTACATATGAGGACCTACATGATCAACTGAGCGATTGACCCTGATCAAGTTAAGCCACAGTATAACACAGTTGAGCACCGACTCGAGACTTGGGGACACAGTACAGCTGCGGGATCAAGTACATAGCCTGACGTCGCTGCGATATCCCGACCAGAAAGCGTTTCATCCTTCGGCTCCGGGCAAGTCCTGGCCCGGGCGGCGTTTGTTTTGAAACGGCGCTCACATTAGACCTCGCCGGATCGGTTTTGAAGATACAAGTCGATTCATGTTGATTAATGGGACACGAGAATAGCATCGAGGGCTTGGCATTGTCATGTCATCTGCATCGGGTTTCAGGTACGAACTTTACGCATATTGAAGAAATTCTACTGAGTATATTGCACAGCGCTCCCCGTCGGCTACAGCTAGCGGAGATAGCGATGGGACGAGGGTGGGATGAATGAGGCAGTGCACTTCGTATCGATGAGATATCGAGTCCTGCTGTTGGAGCCAGTGCGGAGGCTAAATATAGGTAGGCGTTGGTCTTGGTGTTACTTACTATCCGGTGATGCTTGGTGGTGGTGTTGATACTTGGTGATGTCTGCTGGAATAGGATGTTAGTGATACTGTAGCTAGTAATATGATTAGTCCATAGACGCCGGGCAGTGTTGTATTGTCATAAGTTCCGCTCCAACAATGCACAAGCCTCAACGACTCGTGAACATCACGAGTAAACGAACGCCTTGCGTGTATAGCATGGCATCACAGACACTCACGACACAAACGACATGCAACTGTGGCCGAGTGAATGTCGAAGGTTCACAACTGGTTGTAAACGAAGCATACACATAGACTGGGTGACTTCTAACATTGGGGAGAGACCTCGATTCTAAGGCTATGCATATCCCAGATAACAGAATACTAACATGAGACTCGTATGGCCTTGAACAAGGAAAGCTGTGGGAGCAGGCATATCGAACTGTAAGCATTCAGCTACTGAGGCGAAAAGGTTCAAGAAGTCACATCACAGTACTTTCTAGTAACTACCTACACAACACAACATCTATGCGAATGTGTTGATACGTTTGGTGGGGATGCTGTAGTTACATATGAGTTGTCAATTGTTCTTTATGGCTTTCTTCTCCCCCCATCTCCTAATTAACTTGACCTCTCCAAACTGAGATGAGACCTCAGCTAACAATACGCCTAGCCACTTGACAAGCGAAACATGCTCAGCTCGCCAATCTTGGGACAGGCGGATTGATGATCATCCCACTTCCGCAGGACGCTTGCAACAACTCATCTTCATCCTCTCCAAGGGCTTTGTGATATGCTCGTTCCTAGGTTCCCTGCCCGTCTCGCCACTGTCTACCACAACTTGGCCTGCTTAATACACACTGGCACTGGAAACGATCAACGCGGCCTGTGCAAAAAGAAGCATGCAGTTATCATTGAAGAAAGCCTGTTCAAAGGCCAAAAAGAGAAGTTGCAATGCGTAATCTGGGAATCGAACCCAGAGCTCCCCGATATAGCTCTGATGGCAACGGAGAATTTTACCACTAAACCAATTACGCCTTGATGTGATAGCCGGTTGAATATCAGCACCCAAGTCGACACGACATGCCAGGCTGACGAGGGAAAAAAAGACGACGACATCATAATGAACGGCAAAAGAGGAAAGACATATGAAGCGTCTAACGATGCGTAATCTGGGAATCGAACCCAGGGCTCCCCGAAATCACCTGATGGCAACGGAGAATTTTACCACTAAACCAATTACGCTGTTGTTCTTGTGTGATGAAACGGCTGCTAATGACAACCATGTTGCGACGTAGATGAACAACTGAGGCTACTCTTACAGGTCTGGTATGCTAGAAGCTAGAGTTTAAGGTAGGCTGCTCTGGCTCAGGTGAGCCGACAGTATGTGGCGATGCATTGGACATGCGAGCTTGATAGTACATACGTCTTGTAAAGCAGCGTCTCAGTTGAGGATACCACGGTCGATGATATGTCGAAAGAGGGTCTCTGTTAGTATTGCAGAAACACTCATCTACACAAAGCCGCTTTCTCATGCTTGGTCGTTGGTATTATCGATTGAACCAGCCTCGCCGACAAGGATCTGGAAGTTCGGGTGCTCAGTATCGAGACCGTGCCGAATCCATGTCTTTGGCAAGGAAATACTTCATTACTGTATAGCCTCTAGTAACAGTCAACCACAACGTACCTATGTCAAAGGCGTCAGAGGTCGACTATTGATGTCTCCTTTTCTCAAACCAAGCCTGCCTGTTTTCGGTTCCACTCCAGTATCCCCTTGAGTTCCTTGCACTACTCAATAACACCAACTCGTCAAGTCTTGGATCCTCGTCAGCCTCAGAAGTCTCTTCCACAAGTTGTTAATCACCATATATATCACTCGCCCCTCCTCTTTTTCTCCTTGAGCTCGTCTGACACGTCAGGTCCTGATATGGTCCCCCTGTTGTGATGTTTTGTTTTGTCCATTCCATAAACGGACGGGATATGCCACGACTGTGAAGTCTGCGAGTTGGCTGGGCTGTTTAGTTAGGGAGGTCTGGATTGGCCTGTATGATAATTCCTTCATTGGTAAAATGTAGCATCCTAAATAGATTCCCTCGAGCTTGGCAGCATGATCGAAAAGAAAGTCTATGGCTGCTCCCAAGCACGTAAGTATTATATAGGGTGAAGATTATAACCAGGGGATAGTTACAATAAAGCCTGGAACTTTAAAATCTCGGATTATGCTAAGACCTTCCAGTATTTCTCGTTGTATACCGAAGATGGGAGTATCACCAGTAATTTACAGACCTCACGAGGTTACTTGTGTCGGCAGCTGTTTCTTTAAACAAACCATTAAACCATCAGTTTCATTAATTGAGATTCATATCCTCGCGCTGCCTTTCTTAATAAAACTGACCTACAAAGCCCCATGAACTTTAATATATACACAGTTGAACTTCTTTCTAATTTTTTTCTTTCTTTATATAATAATAAAGGCTATCTCTAGCCGCTTGAGTATAGGTTAGCTATAGGGCTTTAGGAAGAAAGCTACATATCCAAGCGATACTAAATAGAGCTAGCAGGCATTAACGCAAACCCTCACACATACAGGCTTAAAAAAAAACAGGACCAAAAAGAATTGATTGTGATGAACGGTAGAAAACCACAAAAAAAGATTGTAACGTAGCAGCTACTGGTTTCGATCCAGTGACCTCCGGGTTATGAGCCCGGCTGGGGCAAGTTAGTACAGTGTCTGTGATACAGATTGTTGGTTTAACTTACCGCGCTTCCACTGCGCCAAGCTGCTTTCTTGGTTGAGATTGGAGTCCGATGTTTCAATCTATATAGGTCTGCACCAAGGTTAGAGGCTTGGCTCTGTGCAAAATCACACCTCCTCACCAGTCTCCCCTATGGAATAGACGTCAAGCATGGAATTAACCGTGCTGAGATCTTTCATCAGTATGCCAAGCATGCTTTTGCCCGCCCAATTACTCAAAGTTTTGCTTTTAGCATCAAAGTAGGCCTCAAAGAGTACGTTCCTAAGCTTCCCCCCACAACCACCAAGGCGTCAGTCAGTACAAGAGTGCCAACAGTCACGACAATAACGATGCATTTAATGAGCAATTCATTGTTTGATTCTAGATGGAATGAGTGTAGTAGTCGGATACGGAATAACATGCGTCCCACCCCCAAGGGTGCTTCCTAAATGAAAAGCCTCTCGCATCAATACTCTCAGCTTTCATACCAAATCCTCCAGATATCACAAGCAGCTTATCAAGCCATAGATATGAATATGTTCAGTCATACTCTTCATCGCTATCGCAGTCCATCCTACCGGTGCCGTCAGACTCTTCGCTACTCTCGTTCCTGTTGTCGTCTTCGCCAGTCACATACTCATCGTCGCTGTTGTCGGTGATGTTTGAAGGTGCCTCGCTTTTTGCATCCAGTTCATCTGGTACATCTTTCATGGTAGCATCCACCCTGGTATTCAAGCTGTTTCTCTTCACTTTCGGCTTGCTGGTAGAGTCAAACATTATGTTCTCAGATGCAAGTTTTTGGTTCCCATAGGAAACCGCGAATTCAAGAGATGATCCATCACTTATCATGCGTAGATCGTACTCGATATGACGAAAATGGTGGCCGTCTTCGCTGGTCTGTATTGGTAGGTCGGTCCAGTCGGGGACCTCTGACGCCCTGATCACACACAGTTTCTTGACTGAATCATCGTGACGGGTGGGAGGTACAGAAGAGTCGGAGGTTACGATGTCAACCTGAATGGCCTGATCTCGGCTCGTAAGATCTTGGTGGCATTTGTAGACAACTGGCTTGTAGGCCGACACTGGATCATCCTGAACAACCAGTCAGTGTCTTGATTTATGCGAACGGGGAGTAGGTGAATGAATGTACGTACAATTTGGACAAACCATTCAGTCTGATCAGCGGCGATGAAAGCTCTATCATACGTGCTGTACTCTCGATCCCTTGGATCATCTTCCGCGGGGTTGAAAGGTAGTTTGTTGACAAGCGTACCGTAATGAAACCTCGAAATGCGAGAGTCGACAACGATGGTATCCGACAAGCCACTGCGTGACAAGCCATGGAGAACGGCGCCACGAAGGACCGCGGCCCATCTGCAGAGGCCAATTAGTAGGGGCACAAGACACCAGCAACCAGGTCAACGTACGGATCGCTTCCTCTCTTCTGGAGAACGCTTATCTTGTTCGAGACGGTATCCTGAAGGCGTTCTTTCAAGTAACGAGACCTTCCGAAGCCGCCTACCAACAGGACGAACTGCTTGAAATCAGTAATCCATATTACTATAGACTGAATAGCTTACTTTGGGCAGCGTATTGTACTCCTTCATCACCTGCCTGATCTGCCCTCTAACAAGCTCCAGAATTTGATCTACCACAGGCTTGTAAACCTGAGAGCGAATCATCTGTCTAGATGGGAAGTTAGTCATAACCATAACGGATCTCAAGATAAGTCCTGTTTGGTAAAGGCTTACGCGTTAAGAGCGAACTTTGCGGGATAAAAATCATGGTCAACATATTCACTGTAGGGCAAGGGAATTTCCTATTTCTTGCTTGCCTTGCAAAGCGCAGTCTTGATGCCCGACTCCCATTCATCTTTCATGATCTTCTGAATCCCTTGGCGCTTGAGTTTCTTTCGAATATTAGGAGGAATTTTCTGGTCGAGCAGTCTGCGGAAGTTTTCATCAAGGAACATGCCACCACAAAGGCCCCCTGAAGGCATCAGCAAGGTCAGACGAGTGTGAACGGACAACTTACCATCTCCCTTGACGCTTTCAACGACTTTAAAAGGCTCGACACTTTCGATTTTATAGGTGATGATATCCTAGACCTCGTAAGAATCTGTATGGCAAAGAAAGAGGGGGTTTGTGTAAACTCACAACAGTGCCACCACCTGCATCACAGACAACGAAATGATTGCCAACCTAGAAAATGTTAGGAGCGTCAAACTGAGCACTGCGCGCAGTCTTACTTCATTTTGGTACCGACCCGCGTTCTCGTTGAGTGAGGTCAAAGCAGCCGCCTCAGGTTCAGAGATGAAACTAATCTTGGTGTCCCCTTCTGGGGTAAGTTCCAAGAGTCCCGCAAGTTGCATAGCCTCGGTCATCCTTTTTCGAACATAAAGAGGCCAAATAGCAGGCAGGGTAATCACAAAGTGAAGCGGGTAGACGCGAGTAAACTGATCTCCCTCTGCCCCTGCGATCTGGGTATAGCTGTGGGCCCAGATCTTGCGCAGATAATCTGCAAATACCTGAACGGGGGTTTTGTTGTACTTATGCAGAAGAGCTCGGGCGGCCTTGACCTGGGAGGACTCTCGAACATTCTCAGGAAGGTCTTTCTCGTCGATAAGCAGGAGCTTGAACCACCGCAGAACGCAGTCATCTTGAGAGGAAGCGTAGCCCCAGGAAGGATTTTCATCGTTGAGATGCCTGTAGAAGATTGTCGAGGGTGCCTTTGGCCGGTCTGTCTGGTAGTTGTTGATCATGGGCCAATCTGTCACAATCTGGATCGACTCCTGCTTGCAAGACAACAACCAGGCAACCCCTGAGTATCTGGATGAAACAAGATATTAGCAGAAGAAGAACGAATAGAGTAAAGGGTATTGGAGGTGTGCCTACGTCGTGCCAAAGTCGATGCCGATGACTAACGTGGGGGGGTTCTCTTTGTTTGGACTCATCTCTGGATTTTTGTAGTGAGCCGGATCAGCTCGAGCGTTGTGGCCGTGTGGTACCTTCATTGCATATTGCAGTGTGAAAGGGTTTGAAGTGGAAGAGGGGAAGATGAGTTATGTTGGTTAGTGGTGAGAGGCAACGCAACGTCTGAAGTGTTGCGTTCTGTGGTGGGTGGTGAATGAATGAATGAATGAAGAAGAGCAAGAGAAGGCCCAAGCGACTTCGGCTTAGGCAGCAGTAAACAAAGGATCTGGTCAATCTCCAGGCTCCATATTTTGATTCTTCGCTCGTATTGTTGTGCTAAAGCAGTTTTCAAAAACTCGTCGGCTTTTCAAGCTCCGCCGCCGCAACTCGAATTATTGAACCGCAATAAGCCACCCGCCGAGTACAATAGAGAATTCCAGTACATCATGCCGAGTGTGGATGAGGGCGCCGAACCTTGCAGTGATCTATTGATGAATAGATGCAACTCACCTATTGGCCCCTCATCGAAGCTTGGGCTATCGTGGCAAGGGATAATGTAGGCATTGTAAGTGGCATAATATTTTGCCGTAGAGCAGAAGCGCATGGACTCACTACGCAGTCGTCGGAGTTCAGCTGGTCAAGCAGGAGTGCATGAGGCCCTGGATATTCCTGCCTAAAAAATTGGGAGTCGAATGTTGAAGAGAGAGGAAGGAGAGCGATTGAGGTTCGGTGCGGGGCCGCCCGCATCTGCCATGCCGGCTTATGTGGAGCCAAGCCGGACCTCCGCTCATGTAGTCTGACTCCGAAATACAGGCGCCGACAGTATCGTTACACTTCCACTGCTGCGATTCGATTTTGGTGAAAGCTTCCTAAGTCTGCCTAAAGTTGGGCTTTGTGCCCCTACAAATGCTTTTCGACTGCTGCTACAGCTTTTCTTTTATGTTAAGGTCACACAACAAAAAGGCCGTTGCTGCACCTCAGCACAAGCTTTATTGTACGGTTTACTATAAGAAACAAACAAGTCAGTTCACAGATAATATGGAAGTATCAATCAAATTCCATAAAACCTCATTATACAGAAAGATTACGCAGGCAATGGCCCTGAACCAACGAAGTGAAGCACCATATCGATACCGCCATCATTCAACTCACGGTCTTCATTGACACGGGCTATGGCTGCTGGCTTCATGGTCAAGCCGTAACACCCCTCACAGAACCCAAGGCTCCGACGTTGATCGCAGAAGGGCTCTGAGGTTGGGAAATGTCAAAACGTTCGTTATTAGCATATCTTTCAATTTCGAATCATCTGATGAGTTATTTATTGACCACGATGATTTTGCTTTTATGCTGGAGAGTGTTATGGTAGCCCGGATGATCCCTTTTCGCAAGCTAAATATACCACCGACTAAATGTTGGTAGTATTTCCGTGGTTCCCGGTCACTCCAACAAGATTAGAGGAGACCGATTAATCATATATCGGCCGTATTTGCCTTGGAGTTGCACGTGCCCGGAGGCAAGCCGGCTGCAGGCTCCCTCGAAGGGTAGCCATAGAACTCCCTCTGTAAAGATCGAAGATATAGCTTGGAAGGAGAGGCCTATCAAGACAAGGAGCCCGGGCGCAAGCGAGGGCGGGCGGCTTTGCGGTAGTCTAGGATGGCAGCTTGCTGTCAGCATCACGGTCTTGTAAACCATTCCGTTATTCGCTTGTAGCAAGCAGCTCTCACTACTTATGGAGAAATAAACCAAGTAATTCTCCTCAACTTCTCAGGCTAAAAGTATAGATTTGGGTGTTTTCTTCATAAGGTAGTTCAATGTAAGGACAGGAGAAGCTGAGGCTTAACTGGGGATAAATTGTTTATAGTCCAAGGATAAGATCCTGGAATAGGCCTTTCAAGTTGAATGGTATGGTCAGAGGGTATCTTCCATGATTTGTTTAGTCATATATAACAGAATGAAGGGAAAGTAACTGTTCGACCAAAGAGGTCAGAGCTCCCATGAGGCTTTGGAGTTATCCAACTCCAAAAGGGCGGCTTCCTGCTCAGTCTCAATGTCGGCAATTGCTGCTTCTCAAGCAATCTACGTGGTACCAATATAGCCAGACTCTGTCTGACCTTGTTATATGCCGGAAAGCATTGTGATCGCCATGGTTGACGAGCCTTGGCCTTGGTAGCAAGGGCGATGATCTTGGCCTGAGTATTGTAGATACGGGCCTCGGTAGTTAATCTGTCGAATACCTTAAGACTCTCACGGAGTGCTTCTCGTCCCAGACGGTACTTTTAGAGGCCTTGCTAGTCGTTCTCGGCGGCCTACCAAGCTTGGGCGTAGATTTGTGGTTTGCCCCTGATACGTGTATGCAGCAACCTTCACGTCGAAACACAAACTCTTACTTCTTACCCGCCATATTCATCTCGTTCGTAACAACAGAAGTAATAACAGCAGGTAACCACAAGGTAAGTATTAGGCGTCAAAGTTGGTCCAAAACACTCTCCTCCTGACACTTATCATACGGGCAGGCATACACACAAGCAAAGACACTGACACTCTCGCTTGTGGGTATCATCCACTCAGCAATCCCAGGATACAATTAAACGTGGCACTAAACAGCTGAACAGGTATTTATAGCACAGAATTTGAAGTAACGATATAAACTGTGGCGGTGTAAGGTTGAAGCTTTCAGCACCGGGGCTCTTCTTTTTCTTCTTCTTTTTGCTCCTCTCAAACGTGGGCCACAGCGGGACGGGACGGGACGAAAGTTCAGTCCCGTATTGACTTCAGCCCTACGAGCTTTGTTTAATATTTTTTTATATTAAAAAACCGAACTCGACGTTGAGCATCATCAAACGGGAGATTCTTTCCCTGAGTCAGTTGCTTGAAAATTCTGCTGCTGGACAGCGAATATACAAGGTTGAGTTGGCGGGTTGCGACATGGATATCCATCTTTCATCCATGTAGGTCGGGCCGTCACTATGATTGGGCTGTGGCATTGGGTAGGTATTGTTTAACCTGTGAATTTGTTGTGTTGCTGTAATCCCGGGCTTCACCGTCTGCTGGTTTTTACAAAAGTGGCTCTCGATGGACTGCTATATACACAACAGTCTGATAACTGAGGTTGTTACCTGACCAGGATATCTCCCAACCAAACCTCGAAGTGGATACACAAGGGTTCAACTGTTTCCTTTCCTTTATTTTTATTTATTTTTAAATAGATAAGCTCTTTTCCATCCTCTAAGCAAGTCAACTCTACTGAACCGTGCTGTCCCAAGCGACTCGCAAATCTGTCATCAATTCCCCAGTGCCGAGTGTGGAGGATCACCAGCATCGACGACAAGGGCGGCATATCACGACCCCTGTCACCAACACCTTTCTCTCCTCCCCTCGGTTCGTCTGTTGAGCCGCCAGATGCGCATGCACAATTCAAAAAGCAGAACAAGCGCAAGCCAAAAGGGGGGGAAAACTTTCAGGGGAACCACCTTTTCTTTTCCTCCCCCTGCTCCTGCAAAGGCAACTGGATACAAGGGTCCCCCCCGCGCATCAGTGGAGAAGCAAGCTAAGCTAAACACCTGCGAATCGTACCTCCAGCCACTCGAATTTACGGTGAGCAAGAGGCAACGAGTCCCGTGTTCCCCTCCTGCCCGTCAGCTCAAGCTACTGTAAGTGCCTCTACTCTAGCTACCGTGCAGCTCTGACTTGCATCTGCAGAGCAAACTTCCGTTCGCATATCACCCTTTACTCGTTTGGATTTTCCCACCAATTCTCCATTAACACCAACAAATTCTGGTGAAAATCGACCACACGCCCTCATTTTGTTCGACCTCAATTGGTTCTCAGCGACTTGTCTCGCCTATTTCGCGAATGCGCACAGATTGAGCTTATTCCCCCAACTCAGTCTCATCACCCAAAAAAAAGAAAACCCACTATCCACAACTCAAAATGGGCTTCCTCGACTGGAACGACGGCGCCTCAGTCCTCTCAGGACGAACCTCATCTCGTCGCCACAGATCATCCCGCTCCCACAAGAAGCACCGATCGCGATCCCGCTCTAGCTCCCGCGACCGCGGCCGTGGCTTCGCAGAGTCCATCTTTGGCGGCGACCGCTATGGCAAGAACAATTCCTCGCGCGCTTCCTTCTTTGGCCTGGGTGGTAACAACAGCCGCTCCAGCTTCTTTGGATCCAGTAATACTCCCCTCCTCACCCCGCTCCATACCTCAACGACAGACATACTGACTAACTGACCAGATCGCTCCTCTTACTACAAGCGCTCCCCTCGTCAGGGCTTCGTCCAGAAGACGTACAAACAGCTCAAGCGCCTCCTCCGTGACCTCGTCCACTGGGCCAAGCGCCACCCATGGAAGGTCTTCTTCGTCGTTATCATGCCCCTCATCACCGGCGGCGCCCTGACGGCTCTTCTCGCCCGCTTCGGCCTCCGCATTCCCCCTACCATTGAGCGCATGCTCGGCGTCGCCTCAAAGGCTGCCACCGGCGACTCATCCGGTCTCGTGGGTGAGGCTGTCCGCATGGCCAGCGGTTTTGGCGGTAACACTTCTGTTCGCATGGAGCGCGACACGCACTCCTTCAGCGGCGGGGGTGGTGGCGACACCTGGGGTGGTCTCGCTAATTTGGCTAAGAAGTGGATGTGATGTTAGCGAGACGGCGTCGTTGCTTTGGGTATGAATATTGATATAATATGACGGAACGCAATTGGCTTTGCTCGAGGCGTTTCAGGAACGGATTTTCCACAATACGGTACGGCACTTGGGAGAACTATTTTGCTCGCATCACCATTTTACTGGTGATTTCGGATAGAGACTACATACATGGCAGCATTCTTGAATAAAACTCACGACTTAATGACCCCTGAATCTCAGGCTTTGTGCCTGTCTGGAGAATGTGATCGACTCTGCCTAAACTTTGCACTAGCATTGTTGTCCTAAAACAGACCCACAGTCCTGCCAGATTCGATTTCTAAGGCATGCCTCAATTATCAACACTCAAGTGCTGTCTGTCGTCTGTAGGTGGCCTGGGGCTTTATCATCGTCAAATGTTTTCAGCACTATGTTCATTACTAGTTCTGTGCATCTACCAGTAGCCTCCGCAAAATAACTAGCTAGATCTCATTCATGTCCTACTACATCCTCCTGTTGACTGGCATCGAGAATGCCGCCTCAAATCATATCCTTCCGACTCCCGTCGGGGTCTAAGCTATCGTTGGCCCGACTCAGCCAAATTTCTGTTGATCTGGAGCCAGGGACGTAAGCCAGTGCCAAATACCAATGCTAATCATGCAATCATTAACCTCTACGCCCATTCCTTCCCATAAACTAAAATTCCAGTATTTCCATCGATCCAAGGTCTGCGCGTAGGTCCGTTGATACCTTGCTTGTTGACCATTGTTGTTGTTGTTGTTGTTGTGTTAAGCTTGCCATTACTTGGTCCGACAATCCCAAATAGTGTCAAATTGGCTGCTGCTGAGATACATGTTTCTCGGCAGCGGGTTGCCAAAAAATAGTGTACACGTGCCAGCTTGCAAATGCAGCGACAGTTATAGAACGCCGATGCTTGTAGAGTTTCTTCGAGTCGGGTCTCTTAATCATTATTTCGCCTCACACTCTTTCTCCTTGATAGACTCCTTCTCCTTCGTGGGCTTCCAGAACTGCATTATGCGGCCTAGTTTCTTTGTTCGACTGCTCTTTGCCTTCTTGTTGTTGTCATCGTTGTCCAGCGTAACTTCCATAGAAAGCTTACTCCGCTCGCCGTGGGAGCTACTGATGAGACGGCTTAAGCTAGCAAGGCTTGATCTTCGGCGTCCAAAGGCAGCGGAAGAGACTGACACGGGACGCGGTTCCCGAAGCATTGGCTGTGATTGGCGTTGGCTGGGAAGGAACATGCTTTCCCGCGTCATGGTAGAGTTGCTTGATGTGAGTGAAGGAATATCATAATCCACGGAGACTCGAACTTCCGGGCCAGGCTCACCCATCAACAGCAAAGATCGGAAGTTGTTCTCATCTGCGACCGAAGATGGAGCTGTCGAGATTTGTTGAACCTCAACAGACATGGGCGACCTGGGAGATGGAAATGAAGACGAGTAGCTCATAGCGTAAGGGCTGTTTGGTGCGTTGGCTGGCGTGGGAAGTTGTAACGGGCTGACGTCTACCGGTGATAACTCATGGTGGCCTGAGAACCTCTTGAGTGAGGAAGGGGCTGAATCAGTGGTATCGCTCCGCTCTGCAGCCAGGAATGGTGACCGGAAGATCACGCTGGGCAACTCCTCAGCGATGACACTTTCATGCAGAGATGACCTTGAACGTTCGCCCCGGATTGAGGCAACAGGTACTTGATCCTTGTCACTCAGATTGGAAGTGGTTCGCCTCATACTCTGAGATGAGCTATAGATTGACAGTTTATCTTGAGAATCCCGCAGAGGGTCGCGAGCATTACCAGCCGGAGGCGTGGCGTCGCTGTCAGAATCGGTCTCTTCGTCAGAGGATGAGTCTGTTGTCCCGGATCGAGCATTGTCATCGTCATCCTCTTCTTCATCTTCTTCAAACACATCGGCCATGGTAGAGCTGCTGTTGTAACGATGTATACCAGCACGACCAGCATCAAACGGAGGCAGGTCAGGGGCAGATTCTGCGCGTCGATGATAATGCATGCCCGGACCACTGAAGCCTTTCATGCCCTGGGCACTGTGAAGTCGTCGCTTGCCTGCACCACCAGCAGCACGCTGTGCCGCCTCCCACTCAGGGTTGAGAGGTAGCGGGGTATTGAAAGGGCCTAAAGCTGCGTCCAAGTCGATCATGGGATACGATGATTCATCTGTAGATCGCTTTGGCTTCTCATCCTCTTGAGGAATATCGGGAGATTCGGTAACAGTGAGAGTTGGTGTTGAAACATCCAGCAACTCGGGCTCTCCGTACATCTGATCCTCGCCCTCGTATCGGGAGACACTCAAGGCTGGTGGAGTGGGGGGACAGCCACCCTCTGATTTCGATCGCTTGCTGTGAGATTTGGGTTTCCGGGGTAGAATAGCCCCAGCCCAACCCTTGACCTTTTTCTTCTTTTTCTTACTCTTCTTGCTCTTGCTCTTGACTGGTGTCGTGTCAGTACCTTTATCAGCCGTATCGAGTCCATGACCGGATATAGCCGTGACCTTGGACAACAAGTCGATTGAGCCAGAACTCTGGGGTCGCGTCTTCGTGGGTGATGTGTTGCCAGTTGACGGTTCTCGGCCGAAAAATGACCAGCGCTTCCTAGTCGGGCTCGGCTCAGCATCATCCACCTTTGGGGGGTCAGCAAAATTGAGTAGGGTCGGAATCGAGTTCCGGCGTCTTGGTGAAGATGGTGTGTTGTCCAGGTCGTGAGTACGTTCGAGAATAGCGCCTGCGGTGCTCGGTCTCGAGTCCGAGATCTCGACAGTGGGTGTTTGAGACAAGGGTGATGGGCTGTCACGGCCGCTATGCGACGTTGCTGACACGATTGACGAAATGCTGCCAGATAAAGAGTGTCCAGGTCGCGCTGTTACAGTGCTAGACGTCTCATTAGACACCAGAGACAGAGGCCTTGGAATAAACTCGAGGGTATCAGAAAATCCAACACGGGTCTTAGATTGCTTGAGGCTGCCACTAGGTGATGAATTCGATACCACATTCTCCTCTGTTTCCTTTGGCGCTTCGGATTTGGCTACAGTCTCAGGCTCAGGCACGACTTTTTCGTCAAGCGGCAGAGGAGCTTGATTGTTAGGCTGGCCAAAATTGGTTGGGCTTGTTGGTGCGCTGTTTCCTCGATCAAAGGCGTCAAAAACGGGTGGTTGGAGGATTGGCAGGTCATTAGTCGAGATGGCGCCTGAAATTCCTCTTCGGTGACCTCGTTTTGGTGGCTGAAACGTTGGCGTCACGAGCCCACTCTCAGATTTGGTTGGGCTAGTGCTCATGATGGCAATCGAGTTACCCTCACGAAGACGGCCTCCAACGAACTCACTACCACCTCTTCGATGCCCATGGCCGCCTGGCCGCTGTGCAGGTGCAACGTTCCTGGGTGAGTGAGGGGAAATGGGAGGAGTTAGAAGAACGTTGTTCTCACGATCTGGAGAAAGCAAAGCACCAGGATTGAAACTGAAGTCAGGCAGTGCGGATCGAGATTGTCTCTCTGCGTTTTCAGCAGAAAACCCAAAGCTGAAGTTGGGAGTCTCAATGGCCGACATCGGACGACGACCTGTCGCTCGTGAGAAGGAAGAGGGCGCGGATACTGATCCAGGCGCTTGAGCTGGGAAGACGAATGGAGGGTTTGGCGGTGGCTCATCGACTTGATCGTTGGAGTCAAGCGATTGAGGTCCATTGAAGGAGTTCATCGAAACAGCGAATCGATTGGCAGGGCTGTCGAATGCTGGACCGGGAGATGGGCGGGACAGCCGCTCAGGGCCAAGTGCGGTTGCCATCTTCTCCTCAGCCGCGCAGCGGCAATAGAAGCGATGGACAACAACAGGTGAATTAAAGGTTCATAGGACAAGCGAAGAACTGTTCCGGCACCGTAGAGCTCGCTTGAATATTCGATTCGAGCAAGTGGATAGCAATAATCGATTGGTGGTTTCGAAAAAATGGCCGCGTCTGATGCGTCACAAGCAACGATCAGTATTAGATCTTGAATTAAGATTAAACACACGAAAGCAAATTGTTGGCTTCGAGAAAAGAGTGCTATGAGAACTGAAGTCGAATAATTCGTACTGGGGTAACGGACCAGATGGAAACTGTAGCAATAGGCTTTAACGTCGTCGAGATGAATCGCGGAAAATTTGCAGGACGAATAACTCGAATGGCGGATATAAGCCAAGATAAGGTATGTAATGTAATGTAATGTAATGGAAAGGAGTGGACGGACAAGACCAGCGCAACTCTACAAAGACAAGAGAGCAACTGGAATCGAGCCAAGAAAGAGGAGGTCGGGAGGAGGAAGAAAGAGGATCTTCGCTCGCAAAGACGTCGTTGTCGATGAAGTGCGGCCGGAGAGTTGAAGAAGAGAAGACGGGACGGGACGGGGGAGGGGGGAAAGAAACGCGATTTCGTGATGGACCGAAGGCAGGGCCAGAGGAAAAGGTAAAGCCCAATGGACCTTGTGTTCAGCCACGCCCAGCAAGTGCAAGTGCAAGGGGTCCACCGTGATTAGAGTGAGGTCAGGTACGTGAGGACAAGTACCGCTGCAACCATCGTATGGGCGGATGGAGGGCCGGAAATGGCCAAGGAGGACCTGCAACTCCTGTACCTCCACGCTGTCTTCCCACTTTGGCCAGGCCCCATGTCCTAGACCCCCTAGTCGCTAGCCTCTAGCCTGTACCTCTAGCGTCTAAGTATAATCCCCAATCCCTAGACCTTAGGCTTGGGCTTAGCCCAGGTACCTGGCCTGGACAATCCGCCCTGGACTGCCTTGACTGCCCTGCTTGGCGTCGAGAGACACACACAGGACATGACCAAGGGGCGCCACCTCGGACACTCCAGCAGGCCGCGTTGGCTGCTGGCCGCTGGATGCCAAGATTGGAGTGAGTGGATGCCAGCAGAAGGCGGTTCATGAATCGAGGAATTAGGGTGACCCGATCAAGGAGCCGAGGGGACCCAAAGGGGATGATGTGTGTGCAATGGACTACCTATATTGCTTTTCGGTAATGGCCACGGTATGCGGTGTACAGCCAACAAAAAACAGCAAAAGCACAGAATGGCCAGCATTTGGCAATTGCAACTTGCCTCCTCCAAGGCCAACAAGATCCCTTCCCTTCCCTTCCATGGATTCATCTTCTCCAGGGGCGGCCGGGCCTCCTCCACTCCGCTTGGCGGTGGGCCGTGGAGCGTCTTCATCCACCCCAAGACCCGCACCGCACTGTGTTGTCTTTTTGTCTTGGTGAGGCAAATTGCACCACGCGGTAATTCAAGTTGCTGTTGTCTTTCCTGGCGGCAATGATAAATCGAAATGTCATCTTATGCTGCCAGATAATGATTAATTTACCTTGGTTAAGCATATCCATCCCATCTGGCAGACAAAAGCTCTATACCAACTCAGTGCCGGGGACGAACCAAGTGCTTCTAACATCCTCGCTCAATCTTACTGAAACAGGACAGCATTTCCATCGTGGATATTGATCTTCATTAATAGCAGTTGCAAGCACAGTTTGTTCATGGCGGTCGCCATTTCATGAGAGGTACTGCCAATATCGGCACATGATACGGAACACTCCTCCACATCTGCACTGTGACCTCGCAGGTTGGCGCATCCCTACACCCCTGGGCCTGGTCGCTGGTTCTTTGCTCCCTCCCGGCACTGCCTCTGCGAACGCTCTCGAGGTGCTGCTCTGTTAGGCACCTCAAGTCTCTGCTATTCGTCTGCTGTTTCTGTCGGGGGGGCACTCGACACCCCGGCCCATGTCACCCTCGGTGCGTCCAGGGCGTCGTGTACCTGCACATAAGGGAACACTTGTGCATGCATACAGAAGCGCAACAAGCCCACGACAGATGAGCGAACATACAGACGAGCATACGGGAGGAAAAGACTTTAAGCGCAGACCCTAAATGATGTTGGAACGGCGAATCTCTCACGCCAACGAGAAACTCTGGCTTCAAGCGTTTGTTAAATTCTATTGATATGAATGACCTTTAATCCCCCCCCCCGGAGCCACACTCGCCGCCTTTTACCAGGATGATAGCCTCCAGGTTAGAGAGCGGGGGAGGCGAACAACAAGTGGAGGCCTAGGGAGTAACGGTTACAGCGGGCGGCACGATGTCTTGCTTGATGCTGCGACAATCTAACGGCTTGGCGGTTGCGCACTCCTTCAGTGATCAGGAGTCCTGATAGTCTTGGCCGGGCATCATAGACATTTTGCCATATCGCGAGAGTTATTCAAGTATCCTGAAATTTTTTGAGGACATGCAGTTTCGGGGTTGTTCACACCACAAGATACTGGGCTGGTCGATTGGCGGCCTGCCGAGTTACAATATGCATTGCTACAGCAAGGTGGTCAGCGGCAGGTGAGGGTTCGTCGGACGACAATCGGCGGACCATTTTGAGCATACAATTCCTGGGGTAGTCAGCTTCTTACAGAACTACGCCCGAGCATCTCTTATCAGGCACGTTGGCGGCACGAAACACCCACGCGAGGGTCGGCAAAAAAGCCTCTCACACTCATGATGACTTCGCTGTTTATTTTGAACCAAAGTCTAATGCAGTCTGGACCTGAAAATTCTCACGAAATGCAGTATGAGTTCTGTCATTTCATTCTCTCCAAAGCTTCGCAGGCTTTTTTTGCAACCCGTTCATGGCTGTATCTTGATCTGGTGTAAGTCAGAAGCCAATCATATCGACAGAGAGACCGGTGGGTTGCTGTAGTAGGCAGCCACCAACGGACAGATCGATCTCCAGAAGGGGGCGGGACCCTAGATAGATCAAACCATCCAGTCAGTTCATTGAAACACCACCAACTCGAGAGTTTAGAAAGACACGATAGTTTCCGCTTATATCCATAGATTGTCACTCATCAGCTTGTGGCATTGCCGAGCCATCCGTAGGAAACAAAGCAGGCTTGTCAGACTTGTCTTTCAACATCAATTCGCTCTCCACTCAACAGCCTTACTAACTGACACCAGCCGCCTAAACTATCGTACAGGCGAGACATGGCTTGCATGATGAATCGGGGCTACAACCAGAAGATACGACACGGTGCGATGCTGTATACAGTATGGCACAGCATATTTTTGGCACGCTGTTTTTCCTTTTGCAAGTTTTAACGGGGTTTGGCCATATCCTCCTCCTTTGAGATATGTCCAGGGTGAATTGACTGGCCCTGTCTAGCCTCCACCGTCAACCTGGTCCTGACCAGGCCAGAGATTACGAGGCGCGGACAAGGAAGTCATGGCAGTTCGCCAAATCAATAACCCTAAAAGTCATCGAGGTTAGGCTGTGATCTATCGGCAAGGAGGCCCTTGAAGATTACGTACCGCCCTTGTCCCAACGCTTTGTTGCAGTGCTAGAGGGCTCCGATTTTAGATCTTGACAGATCGACATCTTAACCCAATTTCACTGTAGCTCTGATGAGGGAGTTGTTAACCAGACGGTATCACCAAGCACTTGTTTTGCCGTTTGCATCTCCATCATACCGACTGTATATCCCTCAGCAAACCTTTGTCCTCGCTACGCACAGGGCCAGGAACAGCCTTTTGTTCCCCTGTCTGCCTATGCCCACCCCGGCACCCGTAGTCCCGTACCCGAAAGTCATTCCTTGATTAAGTGAGTCCTCGGAAGCGATGTGGCAGCTGATGACGGATGCAATTGAGGCTGGGGCTTCTTCTAATCTGGGCATGCAGGACACTTGTGACAGCACATTGCCTTGTTCGTCGAGAGCGAGAGATTCGCCCAGGCAACGGCATCAGCTTGTGTGCTGTGATTGGTCTTGACTTTGATTTCTTGTTTTATTGCTTTTTAAACAGGCAGTCAAGACGTCAGGCATCTTGACGGGATAATAGATCGTGGATCCATCTTTATCGCGGTTTGTTTCAACAGATCAAACTCCGACGGATATTGACAGCTGCCAAGCTGCAGCGACTTGATAGCAATACCCTTCCATGTCGATAACAGTAGCAATACTCCAATATTGTCTGATTGTATTGGTAGTATACGGCATTTCCAAAAAGAGGCTATCCCTGTTTGCCTGATAATTGTACTCCGGCAGACAAATAGATCTACAACAATATCCGACGACACCCGCAAAACAATGCACAGACTCAACTGATCGCAGGGCGCTTGGCGCATCGGAAGTTTAACCACACTTGGTATAAACAGAACGGCTGTCAGGATTTATCGGCACCTAGATTAAGCAGGCCAGAGACCGTACTGTCAATACTGTGATAACGACACACAGCTGTAGTCTGCGTCTGTTGATCGATGGTTGTCGTGACAATTGTGTGTTGGCAAACAAAGTAGGGCACCAATTGCGTGATATCTCAGCTCTACAAACATGCATGCATATGATCAGTCGTGATACCTCGCAACGTTTATTCCGCATATTTCTTCTTTTCCCATCCTTCGTGTCTCACCAAGACCTGGGGCTTCTCCCTCATGGAGCCCTCTCCACCGACTAAGCCACTCCACCACATACAAGGATTCTCCCTCAACCAAGACTTCAACTTCCCCTGTTCATCGTCATGCTCCACCATGCACTCACCGAACGGCCAATTTCACGGTCACGAACAAAGAAGGGCTTACGAAATCCCATCCCCGGTCAGCCTGTCACGGTTCAGCCCGAATAACCTCGCGCGGGCGCCTGGTGCGCTATCTGGATGGAATGAACAATTCTTTTCATGCATGAGCAATTTCGCCAGCTTTCTCGAGGCGGAAGCGATGCAATGCCATTCAACACGGCGGCATTCCTATTATTATCAACAGTGGTAATAAGCCAATTTGCCCAGCTAATTGCGATTTCCTCTCCATTCCGTCATGCTCCATCTCCCTGCGTTGCGGTGAAGGAGGCCTCGGGGTATTGAAGGATTCCCAAAATATCGTGCCGTATTGATGGGGTTGACAGGTATCCGTATTTAGCACAAGCTGGCTCATCGTCATTTCGTGGCCTGGGCTCAACCTAGGCTCTGGGGTCATCATGGACATCATTTCAAGGTAGGATTCGGCCACGATACCGAACGGACAAGGCCTAATGGTCTCTGAACCAGCACCAAACTCGTTCCACTATGACATTGCCATGTTAATCACGATGTGCCTAATTGTTACATGCTTATATTGGGTGTTAACGGTGTCATACAAGTACTGAGTTGAAGTCTTGTAAACAGACACGTTCTCCACGACTCGTGTCTCTCCACGCAAACAATGTCTCTCCATTTATGCAATCTAATGCATGGTAGATTACTTGCTGAAAGTTGCAAATGATGCTAATCGACCCAGGAAGCATAATCATTGAAGGTAGGACGTTGACTTATGGCTTCTGGCCAGGGATAGGCTCTCGAGACTGTTGACTTGGCCGAGGCTATCTCCCTTCATGCATACTCGGGCCCCTTTACACATGATGCGTAACTTGAACGTAAACGAACCTGCAGTTTTGGTAATACGAGGAGTGAATACCCCTGCTCCAATCACATCACTCGATCAGTATCTCGACCGCTAGCTTCCATGCACCAGTCGAACCCACCTGCGAGAATCTGCAGGCCGAGAAACCTTGCAAATCTCTGCAGACAATGGATCTGAGGCTTGCAGGTTCGCAGCTGAAGCCATAGCCAATAGCATGAACTCTCCCTTCAACTGACAGCCAAGAAGGGGCGGGAAGGCGCATTATTGGAAGAGCTGTCGACGCCAACGAACAAAATGAACTGTCGAATGGGTCAAACAATAGTCGGTGAATTCTGCCCTTTCCATTAATTATCACCTCATCTGAAGGGGTAAGCAGCCTTCACATCGTGAAACAGAGGACGAAGCGACGTAACAAGATCGCCCCTTATCTGCCCCTTACTTAAAGTGTGGGGAGCTTGGGATTGGACCCTGGATTTGAGCCACATCGAAGTCGAGAGTGTGGAGGAGCACAGCCACAGTTTTTATCAACTGACTCACCGCCTCTAAGATAATGCCCCGCTTCAACTTTTTTTGACCGGCAGAAAATTTGGTGAAGACGCGCAAAGATCACTGAAACGACACGCCTCAGTATCAAGGACATATACACATTACCAACATGTCTGATACGGAGAACACAAACCTGACTCCCGCTTCGGCGGCCGAGAAGCCTTATGGCATGCGCAAGAATGGTAAAAAATGGTCCCCATAGCAATGCGCGCAATCAAGTTCTACAAGCTAACTATCCAATAGGCAAGCAATGGCACGCTCCCAAGAAGGCTTTCCGACCTACTGCCGGCCTCAAGTCTTATGAGAAGCGAACGCAAGAGCGTGCTATCATGGCTCAAGTCAAGGCCAAGGAGAAGGAGATGAAGGAAGAGAAGGAAGAGGAGCGCCAGGTAAGCCCGAGATTCTGCTGGTGACGACTGGAATCAAGATCTAACCGTAGAGACAGCGCAAGGTCCAGGCCATCAAGGAGAAGCGAGCCAAGAAGGAGGAGGCCGAGCGATACGAGAAGATGGCCGAGAAGATGCACAAGAAGCGAGTCGAGCGACTAAAGCGCAAGGAGAAGCGAAACAAGCTGATCAACTCTTGATCGGGGAGCAGAAGTTTTTCTTGAGGGGTGGTTGGAACTTGAAGGAGCAGACATATATCGACAACATTATGATTTACGATGCGGCATACCTCACACTACAACTTGCAACGGGGAGAATAGGATAGACAAACATGGGAGCAGCACAATATACTTGGGCGTTGGAATACGAGATCAAGATTCGGCAGAAAGTGGCCGTCAGATTAACTGGCCATCGAATGAACGCGTTCGCTTTCGTATGTGAATCGGAATCGCTGGTTTTATACTATCGGTAACTGGCTTGCGCACCTCGACTAGTTTGGGCATGAGTTGAGGACTTCAACGTTGGTGCACTGGTTGCAGAGGAACCAGGTACCGGGCCTCATAATATGCAACATGCCCTCCGCAAGCCTAAGATGTTAGGTCTGTGGAACAATCTCCGTCAATCCGACAATGGAGTTCTCTATTGGTGCGTCAACGTTGCTAAACCATGTCTGACAACTGTCATTGTGAATATGTTGATGATTGTGAGACCATTCTCAGCTTGGAAGCTATCAGCACATGCCACAACATTCGAGGAGTGTCAGGAAGTAATGAAAATAAGACCACCGAGTCTGTTATTCTCTATCAAAACGTATTCGGGTATGCTGTCCCAAGCTCATGTAGAGATGTCTCCATCCTGTACGTATGCCTCTATCTTTGCTTGTAGTGACATGTGAAACTGCTGACTTACAGGGAGGGGTCCACTAAACCATCCCCGAGATTGGCCATTGGATGATCGCCTGATGCAACCACGCTATCAGCTCTTCTGGGTAACCCACCCCATGCGTCACAGGGTCTAGGCATAAAGTTCTTACAAACCTACTCTGTATCCATCCATACAGCGACAGTAATAGCTACAGCAGCTGCAGGGAACGAATCGGAGACAGCCACACAACGAGCCAACCCAAGTTGGATTTTGGAAACACCGCTCACGCCATGGCCTCCGCAGGCCTTACGAGTCCCCGAGACTCTGTCAACTCGGTTTCGAGTGTCCGCTCCGGCAGTCGACACCAGCTCAAGCGATCCATCACCGAACTCGCGTCGCCCGTCAAGCTCAACCGCCGAAAGGAGAAAGAACGCGATCGATGTAATGAAGATCGCGCTTCTCATGCGCACCACATCTCTGTCTCCCATCCCGTATCCGCGAACCCGCAATATCAGGGCCGAGCTTCGGTAGACATTATGACACGGCCGGAGGGCGTAACGCCCTATATGAGCCCCGATCAGAGTCGGCGGCCGAGCTTGATGCTGTCGAGGGAGGAGGAAAACAAGGCCGTCAACACCACTGTTCCAGCAGAACCCAAGACGAGTGAGAAGGTTCAAGAGGACAAAGCAAACGCTTCCTCGCAGGTCGAGTAGGATATTGTCTATCGTTTCATCCGTTATATCATATCACTGACGTATTGACAGGGGCTTGAAGCAGTCGTTGGTCGAACTAGGCACTTTCTCTACATCCACAGCACGACGGCTCGACGAGACATACTACGCCGTTCTCCAGAAGATGAGCACACTTCAATCAACCGTTTCCGCGCTTAAGGAGTTGGCGGAGGAGTCTCAGAGCATACATGGTAATTTCGAAAGGGATGCTTGCGAAATAGAGAACGATATCACGTCACAGATTGCAGCAATGGGACAGTTCAAGGAGCACCAGGAGAACATCGAGTCTCTCCAGACTCGCGTCCAAGATGGCCGCGCAAGGATCCGAGCTCTGAGTGACCGAGTCGACATTGTCCGAGAGCAAGTTGAGCTTTGGGAGCGCCTGGACAAGCAATCTCAGGACAAGACGCGACTAACGTTGAGGGCCATCATGGTATGCGTCACTGTTGTGTTCCTGACGGTGCTGGTACTGTTGTTTGGCGCGCAGTATGTGTCACGGCACGGTGGGTTTTTGGGCAGTGAGGACTCAAGCACGCCTCGTGTCGCAGAGTCCATTATCGAATCGCATAAGGAAGCAGGACACACAGCACTGCCTCTTCGGAGACATGAGAAGGGCGAGTCGCCGTATCTAAAGAGGAAGCAGGCTCATACGCATAGAGGAGAAGAGCTACGTGCCTTTGACGAGCTGTGATTTTGGTTGCTCTCGGCATTTTTTGCTTTTACTTCGATACCCACATGATTTCATGACACACATTAGCGCGTATAGAAGTGTTTTAATAATATATTGGTAGACATGTAACTCAGATGAGGATTGCATATCTCATGTTCAATACATGTGTAGGTAGAGTTCAACATGTTATTTCGATAATTGGTCAACCCCGACTCATTCGCTTTACCCTGCAACAGCGATGATCGTAAGGTAAATACAGATGCACAAAGAATTTGAAGGAATTCTCCATGGTTTATTGCACTCCTAAGCCACACGTGGTCATATTTCACAACCGGCATTCTGATTTACCTGGGAAGATGATAGAGCGTGTAGGGCAAGTCACGTAAAAAGCCTGGCAAGCTACTTGACAAGCAACTATTCATGCGCCGAGCCGCTGCCGGCGCCACACTTCGGAGCTCCCGTGTCACGCTTCCCCGCTGCCGAGCCGTGTCCCGGAGGCGGTCCTCCAATTGTATGGAACGCTATTGCTCTAACCCAGATTGCCAAGGATCAGAAACTCATATTGGTCAGGTTGATATGCTGTATGGGCTGTGCAACCAAGACAACATCGTAAATATGATGTCCCCATTTCGCAAGCCTCAGTTACAGGTCAATGAAGCACAGACTCGATGTTGCGTAACTGAAGGTGGCGGGGCAGAAGACGATTGGCTTATGCGTAAAGTCGTAATAATCGCACAGCCTTGAGAGAAGCTAATCTCTTTTATTTGCTTCTGCGGCTTTCCTGGGCCTTGAAATATTGTGTCTGATATTTGGATCAACAAGTAACAACGGCTGCTTGTTTCGGATAACAGCCGAAGCAAACGAGATGAGATGTTATTTCAACAGAATTGAAATACTTAGACTAACTCGCGGCTGCTGAGTGCAGATGTTGGACGGAGTAGTCGACAAACAAGTATGCGATTTGCTCAGCATATGAGTATTAAGGGCAAGCCTCTTCGTATTGACAAACATGATTTTACAGCCGCATTTGCTCAGCCTTATTAGGTTTGCAATGTATTCCCAGAACTAAGTAGTTGCTGTATGTTGTGCGCATGCTACGGCACAAAGGACCCGAGAAGCAGGGTTGTGAGAGTCTGGGCGAGTGGCTTGGTACTTGGCGACACACGTCATGACCCTCGCTTTTGGCGCTTATCACACGCAAGTGCCCAGCGCGATGCGTGCCTTAAACAGGATGAGGACGGGATTAAAAGGAGGAGAAGCGTCATCATTCGAGGTTTCGATACTGAATAGATTTCTTCGTTTGTACGTGATACTCTGAAGAAGACGACAGACGCTGCATCTGAGGAGCCGGCAGCATCACGCAGCTGCACTCCATAAGGCACTAACGACGAAGCTGACTGCAGCTTTGCCCCGCCAAACCAAACCAAAACCATCCAGACCACCAATCTCCCGAGCGTCTTTCCGACGAATATCTCCCCGCGAGATCGACGGCACCTTCTACATAGCAACCAACTTATCCTAGACATTGATAGCGGCGACCTTTGCAAAGCGTGAAATATCTCTTGTCTCTACCCAAATCACACAATAAGCCCCCGGATCTCGACTGTCGCGCGCGAGCCATGGCTGCTGAAGCCGGAGACATGCCCGCAGTTGTCGAGGGTGCCGTCGTAGGCGCTCCGTCTACCGTTGACCTGCCCGTGCGCTCGAAACAAGATGCTGCGCCGTCTCAAGGTCAGACGCTGACCGGCAAGCAAGAGCACTGTGAGTTATGATGCGCCAAATTCTACACATGCATGCGGTGTGATAGATGCTGATACATACCTCCTCGTCTTAGACCTCAAGAGAGAACTTATCTCTGAGCAGGTAAAGTGGGAGATTAGCGAACTCAATTCCACAACCGCTCTCCAACGCTTCGGCGCGCCCTTCCGATCCGAACATGGCGAGGTCCCCCCGGAAGAGTCCGAGCTACCTATTCTGCGATACATCTTCGTTCATCATATTCGCGACTTTCCTTTCCTAGATAAGGCGCGCGAGAAGGAATTCTGGCAGGACAAACTACAAGTGGTGAGTAATGGCTACACGGTAGACCGATGGAATAGTCGAAGCTGACGGGTTACAGTTCCTCGAATCCTTTGCAGGAAAGCAAATATCGTCTTCTGAGGATCGCTTAGAGGAGACGAAGCGACGAAAGTTGGCCATCAAGGCGAGGAAGCTTGTTGAGCTGATGATGGTCTCCGGAATCGGAACTTCATCAGGATTCGAAGAGCGCATTCGGTTTTCGGAAATCGAACTTGTCGACAGCAATGCCATTGATACGGGTGTGATGCATACCCTGCCCGAGGGCAACTATATCAATGGCTGGGACGTCAACGTCGCCGGCGTGCGAGTCACCCAAGTTAAGCATACGATCCGAAAGCACAAACACGCCGAGTTTATTTTGCGTATCAAGAAGAAGGGAGAGCTAGAGCATTATGTTGGACGAAGATACAGCGACTTTGCGAAACTCCACAGTCGGTTGCGCACAGAGCTTCCTGGTCGAGTGATACCGGAAATGCCCAAGAAGAACAAGTCGGATACAACAACGACGATCCCCTTCACTTCCATGTTTAGCAATGGAAACGATTCGGACGCTTCCTCTATTTCCTCAGTTTCCACACGACCTAATGGTTATTCATCCATGTTGTCGCCTGGTAGGACTCAGTTCCTTTCTGCCATTCTTCTCATACTGACATCTACTAAGGTCACCGAAGAGCCGACTCTGCTGCTTCATTCCGTTCATCTCGATCAAAGGGACTTAACTCTCCAAGGATTCCGTCTCCCCGGGTCTCTACCGAGGGAGGAAGACTGAGCCCAGCCATCCACCAAGATTCAGACAAGTCAGAGGTAAGTGCGGTGCAGCTTGGTAACTTTCCCTATAAACTGACCGGATAAATAGTCTGTCGTTTTATGGCGCGAGAGTCAAAGAATCTCACTCAGGGCCTTCTTGCGATCTCTTCTGCACAACCCGCAGTTTGCCAACACTAATGCCATGCAAGAATTCCTGAGTGGCGAGCCCATCACTCCATCAGACGATGACGTGGAAGACATTCTTCGGAGGAAGCAAGTGGATGCTAAGCGCATGGAGGAACAAAAGCAATTCTACGAGATTGCAAGAAAGCGAGCCGCTGAACTTGATGAGTACATGGAACAGTGAGTATTGCATTGTATAAGAACCGAACTTGAGCTGACATGTCCCAGGTTCCGTCGCGACATAGTGGAGCGCAACGGTCTTACTATGCTATTCCAGGAGATCAAGGAAAAGGAGACGATCGCGGACCTTAGCATACAGTATCGAAAGTTTGCTGAGTGGCTTCGTATCGAGATTGCCGCCGTCATCTATCACCTGTTTCTGGCCGAGGACAACTCACCTGAGCTCTTTGCTCAGGCAAAACGTATCCACTCTCTTATCCCATACTCGGTCATCAAGAACGTCATCCGAATCGCAAACCCTGCGGCTGTCATGTCCGGCGTTCTTGATATTTTCCTGGCTCAGCCCTTTGGTACACGGTCATTGATGCAGAGGATTTTCTCTCTGACATTGAACGATGGTATCAAGAGCTTCCAGAAGTCGATCGATATCCTTGCCAGCAAGATTGACGATCCCGTCTTTTCAAATAAGCTTTACAAATACACACACGCGGAGGAGCATATCAAGGTTGCCATCCGTGAAGAGGCCGAGGCAGACGATGTGGACTTGATCGTGGCGGTTTTGAGGTCCGACCTGATCGAGCCAGGACTCAATGGAGAGCAAATTCAGAGACTCTACAATGCATATGTTGCTTTCAACAATGCGGTGGAGAACATTGATGAGGAGCTACGCCAAGGAGCCCAGCTATTCTCGTACATGAAGCAGTACCTGAAGCTATGCACAAGACAGCGAGATAAGGAGATGATGCTCCAGTTGATCGAAGAACCGGTGACTCTCCAGCTCTTCCGAGATCTCTTCACCATCTTTTACGAGCCGCTCGTGCGAGTTTACAAATCGGCAAACGTGTATAGCAGCGTTACTGATTTTGCTGTGTTCATTGATGACATGATCAAGGTGAGAAATGCAATCTTCGGCAAGTTCAAATTAGGTACTAACATGAGTATAGGTCGTCGATAAGTGCAGGGAGCAAGATGCCTCGGCTGATCCAAATCAAACAGTCCAGGCTTTCATTGATCTTTGCCAGCGACACGAGCACAACTTTTATAAGTTTGTACACGAAGTTCATACACACGATAACGGCCTCTTTACTCAACTCATGGGCTGGATTGAGGGTATTCTGGAGTTCCTGCGTAAGGGTCCCAAGAATGGAACCCTTAATGTCAATGCATTGTTTGAAGGTGGCGTCAGCGCTGGAATTTTGGACAAGGACAAGGCCATCGCAGAGATTAACTCGCTTATCGCATGGCAAGAAGCACGAAAGAAGTGGCACAACGACAAGACACGGCAGAAGATGGCAGCAGAGGGGCATGCAGGAAGCGATATGATGCCAACAGCAATCACTTTCAACTCATCCGACTTTGGATTGGACAGCGAAGACCTTGAGGACATGGCATACGATGATGGATCCGAAGATGAGTTAGAAGCGGAGCAAGAGGATGAGATGGACCCCATCGAGGCTGAGAGGCGACGCAGAGCCAAGCGACAGGATCGCTTGCGACGAAGCGCTGGCGAGCCTGCGAAGCCTCCTGTGGAAGAAGTTCACAAGCTGACTGACAATTTCTTGGTCATGCTGCGCGAAGTTTTGTCGAATTGAGTTTAGCAAGGTTATATCCTTAATGCTGTTGTATATGGGTTTGGAGGAAACAGCTATTTCACGACGGAAGGGGAGGGAGTTAGCTGTGTTGATTATGGTATATAGATACCAAGCGACAGGATTACACAATCACAGGAAGTGGTAGAGCCAGTAGAAATTGAAGAGCACAGTCTGAAACTGTTTGATGTACTTGGAGCAATGTAGTATGGAATAAGTCACATGCGCTATTGGTACAAGAATCGGACTTTGATGACCGGCCCGGGACGTTGCCAGCGGTGGGCCCGTCCCGTCAGCACATGCCGTTAACATCGGGATTGGCGGGGGACATGGGGAGCCGATGGAAACGGAGATGGAAGGCAAAAAACACATCCGCTTCAGCACGTGATTAACTTCATAGTCGTCATGGATTTTATATAGGGCGAGTTCTCCCGATCCCTTGGATTTTGATATAGGACAAAGATCGAGAGAAGGAGAATTAGTTATAGGGTCACGAGCGCAGCAAGAAATTGGCAGCCAATTGACGTCTATGACCTCACGCTTCGGTTTCAAAGAGATCCATCCGTTACTTGCAGCACGTACAGAGGTCATTGACTTCCGAGACCCTATATTCCAGTGGCTTACAGCGCATTGAGCGTCCACGTCCGCATCCAGTCCAGTAGACGGCGAATAATCGGCGCTGCTAATAAGCCATCGCTGATTGGCTGGATCAACCGAGGAGCCGAGAGAATCCGTCCCGGTAGAGCCTCGCGAAGTGCGAGAGACCCAAAAAAACATCAAGCGGAACTGTCGATTGGCTAAAGCATTCAATTCAATCATCCTCTCTCCTCCAAAACCACATCCAACAAAAGTCCTGCTCCTCCGCCACCCGAGGATATCGTTAAAACACCCCCCTTCGATTCTCCCCGCGGATGCAGTTTGGTCTTGGTCACAGTGACTTTAGTTGATGATGGCTTCTTCTATGGCAATGAGGAGATTGGCCGTTGGCCCTGCCGTGAGTTGTCCCTGGTCTGATCTACTGTGATGGCCTCATGAAGTGGGATCGCCCGCTGCATGTTACCCTCGCGTGAAGCTTCGCCTACTCTTCAATGCGCTTTGCTAACGTCTGGATAGTTCACACGGGCCTCTAGGTTCCCTTCCCGAGCTTTCTCTACAACCCGACCTGTTGGTACGCTTCTCTCTCCGATCCCTCCGCGCGACTTTGATATGCTAACGTGGACTGTTCGCAGCCCGAGTTATCACTGGCAACGGTCCTTTGAGAGCCAAGGAGGCCTCTCCCTTCGTGAGCAACAAATACGCCGTCATCGTACGTCTGTCCGGTTATTCGCGAATCAAAGATCTCGTCAATTGACACTTTTCAGGACCACGAGTACGATGCTCTCGTCGTTGGTGCCGGTGGTGCCGGTCTACGAGCCGCCTTCGGTCTCGCTGAGGCTGGCTTCAACACTGCCTGTATCTCCAAGCTTTTCCCGACCCGATCTCACACCGTCGCCGCCCAAGGTGGTATCAACGCTGCCCTCGGTAACATGCACGAGGACGACTGGCGATGGCACATGTACGATACCGTCAAGGGTTCCGACTGGCTGGGTGACCAGGACGCTATTCACTACATGACCCGAGAGGCTCCCGCTTCCATTATCGAGCTTGAGAACTACGGCTGCCCCTTCTCGCGAACTGAAGATGGCAAGATGTGAGTTTGGGCTTTGAAATCCGCCTCTACTGCGGTTGTTGACCTTGACTAGTTACCAGCGAGCTTTCGGTGGTCAATCCAAGGAGTACGGCAAGGGTGGACAGGCCTACCGATGCTGCGCTGCCGCTGACCGAACCGGCCACGCCCTTCTTCACACTCTCTACGGCCAGTCTCTCCGCCACAAGACCAACTACTTCATCGAGTACTTCGCCCTCGACCTGATCATGCAGGATGGCGAGTGCCGTGGTGTCCTCGCCTACAACCAGGAGGACGGCACCCTGCACCGATTCCTTGCCAACCACACCGTCCTCGCCACTGGTGGCTACGGCCGAGCCTACTTCTCCTGCACATCTGCCCACACCTGTACCGGTGACGGTATGGCCATGGTTGCCCGTGCCGGTCTCCCCAACCAGGATCTCGAGTTCGTCCAGTTCCATCCTACCGGTATCTACGGAGCTGGTTGCCTGATCACTGAGGGTTCTCGTGGTGAGGGTGGTTACCTTCTCAACTCCGAGGGTGAGCGATTCATGGAGCGATATGCCCCTACCGCTAAGGATCTTGCTTCTCGTGACGTCGTTTCCCGATCCATGACTATGGAGATCCGTGAGGGCCGTGGTGTTGGTGCTGAGAAGGATCACATCTACCTCCAGCTCAGTCATCTGCCCGCTGAGGTTCTCGCTGAGCGTCTGCCCGGTATCTCTGAGACCGCCGGTATCTTCGCCGGTGTTGATGTTCGCAAGCAGCCCATTCCCGTTCTCCCCACTGTCCACTACAACATGGGTGGTATTCCTACACGATACACTGGTGAGGTTCTTACTGTTGACGAGAAGGGCGAGGACAAGGTTGTTCCTGGTCTGTACGCTTGCGGTGAGGCCGCTTGTGTGTCTGTCCACGGTGCTAACCGTCTGGGTGCCAACTCTCTGTTGGATCTTGTTGTCTTCGGTCGTGCCGTTTCGCACACCATCCGTGACAAGTTCAACCCTGGTGACGCTCTGAAGCCCACCGCTGCTGATGCTGCTGCCGAGCACATCGAGGTCCTCGACAAGGTCCGAACCGCTGACGGCCCTAGGAGCACCGCCGAGATCCGACTCGCCATGCAGAAGGCCATGCAGACTGATGTCAGCGTGTTCCGAACCCAGGAGAGCTTGGACGAGGGTGTGGCCAAGATGAAGAAGATTGATGCCATGTACAACGAGGTTGGCATGAAGGACCGCAGCATGATCTGGAACTCTGATCTCGTTGAGACTCTTGAGCTCCGCAACCTGCTCACTTGCGCGTAAGTTTTAACCCTGTTCTTCAGCATGGAGGCAACACTGACACTATTGGTAGTATTCAAACCGCCACCTCTGCCTCCAACCGACAGGAGTCTCGTGGTGCCCACGCCCGCGAGGATTTCCCCGACCGAGACGACGAGAAGTGGATGAAGCACACTCTATCCTTCCAGAAGGAGCCCCACGGCGAGGTCGAGCTGTCTTACCGAAAGGTCATCGCCAACACCCTGGACGAGGCCGAGTGCAAGCCCGTGCCGCCCTTCAAGCGCGTGTACTAAGCGTTTGCGGACACGAGGACTTGGGAAGGAGTTTTTGTTAGCTTGTTGGGAAACTTGGCATGCATGGTTCTACGCAGGGCAGCGTCTCCTTTGTAGCAAGATGAGATGTGCGATATATATCCTTTTGGAAGAAGAGACGGACGCATATGTGTAGCGAGAGGGTGGTCTCTCTGGGGTCTTGGAAGAAAGGCTCAGGGGACGTGTATTTGTCGACTTTTTATAGTTCAAAAGAAGTTAAGAGACTTAAAAGAAGATTTTCTATGTACTCCGGTTTCTTGAGGTACGTAGAGTTGTGCTTTCCATACGTTGAACATAGTCATACGAATGCCTGAAAAGCGATATGCCCTTCTTGCAGTGGGCGAGCGAAGTGTTCATAATGAATTAATTTGTCCCACTGCACTCTTGTTCTGGCATTGAGATACATTGCCTGTTCATGAAATGTTGCACCTCATCACAAAGAACGACGGTACGTGGCCCGCGAGCAAGATGCAATGTTCAGGAACTTGAGTGTACGGGTGAACCATGTTCAAGGTTTTCTATCATTATAATAAGCATATCGCTGGTCGATGCATGTCAACCCATTATCAACAACACTCCCTCACCCTCACCCTCACCCTCAACGGCCAACTACCAGCCTCCTCACCAGGTACACCTCGCCCACAATGTGCTGGAAAGTCACCCGCGTCACAGCCTGCTGGCATTGCTCAGCAGCACTAGACCCCTTTGGCAAGATGCGGCCCTGCGGCAAGTTGACAGACATGGGCGAGTTTTGCGAAGACATCGAACTGGTGCAGATCGTAGGGCCAGGGGACATGCTCTGTTGTCTGTGCTTGGCCGCGAATAAGGGGGTGAATAAGTTGAATGAGAAGCAGAGCATGCTCAAGGCTTAGAGGCGGGAGCTGGAGAAGATGCTGGACCCTGGGTTTTATGTACAGTTGGGCCTGGAGCCTTGGGTGAGTGAATGAGAATGAGAATGAGAATGGACTTTTGCTTAGTGTTTGTGCTGTGAAGTGAGGCATTGGAAAGGGAAAACGCCAGTTGCTGGTTTATATTGAAATGACTATCTATCTATCTATCTATCAGAGGATCCTCGGTCGAACAACAACCTCTCTTCCTCATGTCGGGAAACGTCAACTTCACTACTGCAACCGCCGACCGTGGGCAATGTTGCTTGTGTTATCCTTTCGTAGTATGCTACAGCAACCAGTAGAAGGTGCACCAACCTACCGATCTTGAGTTAGCAAGAAGCTGATAGAGGACTTACACTTTTGCAATACCAAAACATCCTAAGGCTCTTGCTCCAAGATGCGACTCGTCTTTGCTCGGGGCTGAGCCCGGGACTTGATGATCGGTAGGACCAAAATAACCACCCAAAAGCGACGAGATCATGAAGGCGGCGGATAGTACAAGATCAAAGTACATGCGTGTGGAAGGACTGAAGCTGCGATGTCGTCTGGTCCAAAGATACAGAGAGTCCATGGAGCTCCATATCAGAGCAATAGAAGTCTAAGAAACCCATATACGTTAATGAATGGGAGACTCATGAGAGTTGCAGGACTTACGAGGGGGCCGGTGGAGGCTCAGCTTCCGAGGGCTTCTTTTACGAAATGGGGTTTAATTGTTTAATTGGACTTGTTTACCACACGAGGCATATTCGGGAGCGTGCAGCTTTGATAGTTGCTAGTATTGAGAGAAGTTCCTAGGGGTTGGGGGCTTGTTGACCCTACATAATCCATTGTCTATTTACTTTTGCTCCTTATTTTGTTCCCCATTACATCTCTCTTCATCTTTGACCTGTGTCGTCACAGGCTTCTCCCGTCGAGGATGCCACCCCCCTCTCCAGCCAATCCATCTATCTTCTCTGGGCCCTCGTGCGAGAGAGACCAAGATTGACAACCCCACAAACGCGACTGGATAAGATTAGCATGACTTATAAGACAGAGAAAGATTGTGGCAATTTGGACCCGACTTACTGCTGCACCCGCCGCTTCTCTTCCAGCCTCCGCTGGCATATAACCTGTTTCCCACCGCTGTGCCAGTCAACTGCCCGGCAAACGCCAACGCCATGTAAGCTGTGTTGACTCGATTGCGGGCCTTGGGGTTGATGCCGAAAATAGCTGCGCGGTTCGCTACCTGCGCTGTCTGCATGCCGACATCTATACCTATCGCCTGGATCACAGGTCCTGCCACGGTGGAGTTTCCTGTGAATGTTCCTACGATAGCGCCAATCAGCGCTAGAATTTGCCCGCCTATTGTCGATAGCAGAGGCACGTAGTGGTCGATCACCCTCCCAATCAGGGGAATGGTTAGAATGGTCGCAAGTACAGTCAGGGAGAAGAGACCAATCTGTAGAGATGTGTAATCAAACGGCGGAGAAGCGAGGAGGAACGTCAACGTCGTCCAGAACGACGTGAACACGGCCGACAGCGTAAACGCGATCAGACACGCCTGTATAAGCACCGGCTCCGTAACCATCATGCGAGGGATCGACGCAAGAGCGTAGAAATAGTTAAGCCCGTCCGGGTTCGTGGACGGATAGTCGGGCATGAAGCAGAAGAGCACAACGCCCATGAGATACTGCAGACCGCAGGCCAGCCAGTAGATGTTGCGCCAGCTGGTGAAGTTTGCCACGACGCCCGAGAGCAGTCTGGCCACCAACAGGCCGAGCATCAGCCCCGATGTCACGATGGCCAGGAGAGATGCTTTTCGGTGAGCGGGGGCAAAGTCTCCCACGAGAGGAACCATGAGCTGCGGCGTCACGGTGGTAGCACCGCATATGAAAGACAAGGCGCGGAAGACGGTAAAGTCGTTTGTCACGCAGAGTCCTATCCACTGCATCGCGTCAGTAGCTGAAGATGGCAGTGACAGGTGGTTAGAAGAGAGACTTACCATCGTTGCAGTGGCGAGAACGAGACCGATGATGAACGGCCGTCTTTCGAGAATATCGCCGAGGGGCAGAACAAAAATGAGACCAGCTGCGTATCCCGACTGCAATAGCGTCGCAACCTGGGAGGATTCCTCATCAGAGACGTTGAACGTAGCAGCTATCTTGTTGAGAATAGGCTGGTTATAGTAAAGGTTTGCGACTGTTGTACTCGAAGCCTGCAATCGTTAGAAAACACTCTTCTCAACAGTAGAAGTAATCAACATACCAAGGCATAGAGAAGACAAAGTCCCAGGGACAAAGCCGGCGGTGACTCATCGTTCCATCGACAATTCTTTGGTGTCAATATCCTGCGAAGCCAACTCGTCTCGTACTTCAAAGATTGCAGCACCACATTCCTGGAGCGCATCTCTTCACTTGACTCAGCTGAATTCTCGACTTTCGTGTCTTGGGCAGAATCTTGGTTCGGGAATGTCTCCATGACACTATCATCATGCGCATTTGGCCCCTCGGGAGGGTCCGAGGACGTCATTTTGCTTAAGAGCCAATGTTGATCAGATTAGGAAAAAAGTGACTGTTAAATTATGAACTGGACATTGAATAATTATATCGATACGGGAGATTCGAAGTCGTCATATAAGAATTGACATCATGATAAGTGAAGTTTAGTGTCGATGTAGTTGCAAAGTGGATTTATAGTCTAGCTTACACCTCCCCAATGGAGTTTCGGACTATGATAATGTTGCCAAGTCCACTAGACCACTGATCTTCAAAACAGAGGCCCCTGTATTAGCGATATAAAGACTAGAGCTTATACTGATTGTAATATATATGCTGTTTGTCTTTATACAGTGAGTTAATGCTGTGTTGCCTGAGCTGTTGGCCGGGTATAAACATTCGTGATATCCCATAGATACGGCTGACTTGATGATCACTATATAAGAGGAAAGGATTACAAAGTCATTGGAAGTTCGATTCAAAGCTAATTGCTCAAACCTATCGTCCTAGATTGGCGAACTAGGTACCCCTGTCAAAGGCCCAAACCTAAACAAACTCTACAAAGTCAACCAAGCAAGTCTATGGCAATTGAGTTGAGGATCATGTGCTCCCGGAACTCTACCTCGAACATCGTCTGTCACTCCCAGGGCAATTTGACACTGGCCGAGCGGCTCGCATCCTAGAATCTAGTCCTTTTCATGAATGGCATCTACTATAACACGACTGGCACATAAAGATTTTAACCATCTCTTTCCCTGACAAAATATAACATCCCTTCTCCATTTCCCACCAACTCCACCCCCGGCCAGATTCAACTTTTAACGAAAAAGCATCACTCCTACTCTGTTTACCTCTTCTTGCCCTTGCGCTTGTTGGCCTTGCCCTGTGAGGCGCCAGAAGCCTTGGCCTTGCTGAGCGAATCAGTGCTCTTGTCCAGAAGCTCAAAGTCCTCGCCCGCCGAGTCGGTGCTGGGCGTTGGCTGGGGGACGTCGGAGTCGTCCTCGTCTCCGGACATCTCAAGCTCGAGGTCGGAGGCCTTCTTGGGCAGGAAGCGGCCGGCGGTGATGTTGAAGAGGAAGATTGGCGCGCGGAAGACGGCAGTGTCCTTGATGGTGGGCTTGGCAAGCTCGTTGGGCTGTCGCATGTTAGTTTGATGATTCCCGCAGAGCTGGGTTAACTTACGTCAAGGAGGAACTCGTGGACTTCTCCCTCGTCATCCTCTCCCTCAAGGTACACATCGCCAAGGGAGTCAACAACGAGGATCTTGCCATTCTCAGCAACAACCCGCTTGCGAGCACCAGTAGGGCCAGCAGCAGGAGTAGGAGTAGCAGTTCCGGACGGAGCCTGAGCACGGCGCGTCTTCTTGGCAGGGCGAGCACCATCACGCTTGGCATACTTCTCCTGCATACGGCGCTCTCGTCGGTTCTGGGGCACAGGGGGAGCCTCCTCCTCGTCGCTGGCGGGCGCAGGAGAGGCAGCAGCAGGCGGAGCGGGAGAAGCCTCGACGCCGGGGATGTTAAGGCCATTGCCCCAGGCTGTGTCCCTGGCGAACTTGATGTAGCGCTCGACAAACTCCTTCTGGCGCTTCCAGCTCATGTAGAGGGTGATGTAGTGGAAACCACCGCCAACAACGAGGAACAGACCAACGATGACCGTGCCCAGGCCGGGACGGTATCGGTTGTAGTAGTAATCGGTGCCCTTCCAGAGAGGGAAGCCATTGGAGAGAAAATGATCGTATCGGTCGCGCTCGGGGCCACGAAGGATGTTGGCGATGAGGGAGAGGCGGGCCTGGGCCTCGCCGGCCTTCTTGACAGCAGTCTTGATCTCGGCATTGGTAGGAGGCTTGGTCTTTGCGCCGTTCTTCTTGTCCTTCTCGGCCTGTGATCGCATTCCCTGCCTGACCTTGTCGGGGTGCAGGTTCCGGGTCTGCTTGCGGTAGGCCTTTGTGATGTCGTCAAGCGATGCAGAAGGGGGCACGCCAAGGATGTCGTAGAAGTTGGCGGCCTGGTTGGTCTCGTACTTTGCGATCTCATCTCGAATACGGAAGATTTCGCGATCTAGAAGGAGAGAGCGAAGAAAGGGTTAAGACATGAACCAGATTGAGCGCAGCAGAGCAGAGCGATACTTTAAAACATACCTTCTTTGCTCCAGGCGGCAGCCAAAGGGCTGAAGAGGGCGAGCAGCCCAACAGACAAGTACTCGATCTTCATCTTCGACTCTTGAACGGGTTGAAGAGCAAAGCGGAAGAAGAGATGGAGAAAAGAAAGAGAAAAAAAGGAAGAGAGGGAGAGAGGAAGAGGCCAGGGGGGGCTTGTAACGAACGGTTCCTGGGCTAGAGCTAGAGCGTAAGGTCAGGTAGCTTAGATCTCCATCCCTACCTCTACGGTACTTTTTTTTAGTGGAGGAGGGGACCTATTGCAGAAGGCCAGCTGTCCAATACTTTGACGTTACTACTGCAGGTCACTCAGTTCTTTCTCTACCAATCCATACAACGCAAAGTAAAGCGCATCAAATTGGGTTTGTCTCGGTTTGTCATTGCGAAATTGTTTGAGGTATGTGGGAATCACAGAAAAGACCCTTTGCGTTGCACTATTCAGGAACACCAAACCAGGGGTCCAAGGGCTGTCTGTAAAATAAGTACTTGTGAAAGGGCCAATTCCTTCAAATACAGCAAAATTATTGTCAAGATATCGAATAATTCCGATTCTTGTTCTCTGGCGTCTCAACTCTGATCAGTTTCCTTCTTGATCGTGTAAATCTACTCGAAAGCTCGCCTCCTCCTGCAAATGACGCTTGAAAAACTCCCTCTGACGAGCAAGACCGTAATCACCTCCACCGCAGCAATGCTCGCCCCCAGGAATGAAAAGAAACTCATAGTTCTTCCTCTCCTTGTTCAAAGCATTCACCAACTGAAACGTCGAAGACGGGTCAACGTTATCATCAAGATCTCCAACAATCAGCATCAGTGGCCCTTTGAGCTTCGCAGCGTGCGTTATGTTGGACGACTTCTCGTAGGCTTCGTCCACTGGATAACCCATCCACAACTCATTCCACCATAGCTTATCCATGCGATTGTCGTGGCAGCCCGAGTCTGCTATACCAGCTTTGAAGAATTCGCTGTAGTGAAGCATGCCTGCCACGGCGTTCTGGCCGCCTGCTGATCCGCCCATGATTCCCACGCGGGAGAGGTCCAGCCAGGGTCGAGTAGCAGCTGCGGTCTTCAACCAAGCGACGTGGTCCGGGAGACCTGAGTCGTGGAGGTTCTTGTAGCATACGTCGTGGAAGCGTTTGCCGCGCCAGTTTGTGCCCATTCCATCGATTTGTACTACAATGTAGCCTTCGTCTGCCCACTGCCGCTGGCGTGAGAGGGCTGAGAAGGCTTTGGGGACAAAGAAGTTATGTGGTCCGGCGTAAATACTGTTGAGAACGGGATATTTTTTGGTGCTGTCGAAGTTGGCTGGTCGGATGATGATGCCATATATAAGCGTCTCGCCATCACGACCAGGAGCAACGAATGTTTCCGGAGAAGACCATCCCTTATCCTCCAGCTCTTTTAAATCTCCCCTTTCCAGTCTCATCATCTCCGCCCCAGATTCACCGTCGCGAATGACCGTTGTAGGTGGAGAGTCTACCCTCGACCAGGTGTCTTTCAAGTAGCGTTTGTCCGGGGAAAACGCCCAGGAATGAGTCCCATCCCCGTCTGTAAGAATTTTGAAATCCGATCCATCAAAATTGATACGAGCAAGATGGGCGTGATACGGATCCTCTCCATTCTTCATTCCATAACCTTGAAGCCAAATTTGGCGATGTTCTTCATCGACAGATTCCACGAGGTTAACCATCCACGATCCCTTTGTAACCTGTGTCTTGGCCGTACCAGTGGTCAGGTCGATGAGATAAAGATGATTGTATCCGTCTCGCTCGCTTAACCAAAGGAGCTCATCTGAGTCTTTGAGAACTTTGTAGTACGCCTTCGTATAGTCGACAAAAGTGGTGCTCTGCTCTTCAACAAGTGCTCTGGCATTTCCATTGATGCTGATGCCGATTACTCTGACATGTTGATGGCCACGTTCGTTGAAGTAGAAGAGGTAGTCTTGGCTGTTCTTGCTCCAGCCTAGGCTATTCAGGCAGTAGGGGTTCTTGAAAAGTGCATCATCCGTTGCAACTTCACTGCGACTCTTTAGATTGAAGAGACGGGGTCTGTCGATTCTGACGCGGTCACCCGGCTTGAGATATTCCTTCGTGTGTAATTTCGGCTCAATTTGGTCCTTTGGAGATGACTCGACTAGGTTGATTTTGTCATCTTCCTTTGGAGTGTACTGCCACGCAACTGCGTATTGGCTGTCTGGTGACTTGTATAGGTGGTTTGTGTCAAAAGGGTTCTCCTGGGTTCCATCCTCAGATAGTTGAGTGGCTTGACCATCGTCACCCTTGTACCATAGGTTGAAGTCTTTGACATAGAGAGTGCCAACTTCTGGCTCAGTAGGTTCCTCGCCAACCTCAGAGTCTCCACCATCGCTTGGAGGAGATGCTTCAGGAATCGAGTCGCTGAGATGCTCAATAATAGCGACATGATTCCCCTCGTTAGGCGCTGCATAAACTGCCCTGACCTTTTCATCTGAGGTGTCTACCAGTCGCCAAACATGGCCCACGTACGTAAGTTGTCGCTTCGTCTCGCCACTGGGGATGGTTCTGTAGAAAACAGGCTTCCCGTCCCAGTTGATCCAAAACACTCTTAGTGTTTTCCCCGTGCGGTTCACAAAATCTACCGTGACTTGAGACGTATTATGCGAAGAAGGCACCTCTTTCTGCAGCAGATGGTCTGGCTCAGTCGTGAATATCCCATCCCATTCCTGCAGTCTATTCTCTGGCCCGAACTGCCATTTGCGGTTGTCGAAGCGGAAGCGGACGCATGATTCCTCGGGTATCGGTTCAAACCAGGCGAAAGGTAGAGAAAATTGCTCAACTTGCTTGTTTGTTTTCTCTTGTAGGACCTCGGCGAGTTTTTTGTGGTCAAATGCTAACTCGCAAGTCTTTTGAAGAACATCGACAAAAAGGAACTGGTGCTTGCCTGGATCAGGGCTTTGCTTATACCAGAATGCATTATCGCTTGGTAACCAGTGAGGCGAGACATTGGTAGATTCGATACATCTTTCTGCTACTTTATCCATGGCTCATGTGTGTAGTTGAGAGCGTGAATGTTAGACGAGGATGAAAATTATCCTATATATGCCGTGCTGTTGCCTAAAGAAATGGTCATGGTCATCTTTCAGCTGAGGCATGGGTGCATCATGCGTGCATGCTTCTAATACTGGTGCTTACAACTAGACTCGAAATTTATAACTAATAGAGGAAATACCTGTAAGACTATACCCATCCAAGGGAAACTTTTCCTTTTTCTCATATCAAAAGATACCTAGCAGCTACTTGTGTTTGTCTTTCTTTGACCATAGAGCTGAGCTACTAGATAGGCTTAAGCTGGGGCTGCTGTTATCTTTTGGGGTTTCAATAATAATAATAAAAAACTGTCCCATGTTGGATGTCCCCATATCCATGATCGCTGCCTCTAAACTGCTGAAGCGGGATCATTAAAAGGAATACAATGTTTACCGCAGAATCTAGTTAAGAACCATTGACGTGCTATATATAGTAGCCGGTGCCAACAATCACATATAGGATTATCTACTGATTTACTAAAGCACTGTATCTATACCTAGTGAAGGTTTCGGGCGATAATATTGGGGAATCATTCTGGTCACACTTCTACTATTTCTTCTTCTGTATTCTCTCTACCGTCGTCAAGTATAATTAAAGCTGCCATTATAGACTAGACATATAATATCCAGAGACTGAGACCCAACCACATGAAACGATGTCTCCATGTGGTCGAAGACCAGCTACAGTTCCCTTTCACATATCCCGGCTATACAATACAAACCTTACCAAATAAAACGTAGCACAGGGCCGTTTTGATGTGTGCGGTGAAAGACAAACCGTCAAAAGGTAAAAGAACTTCTAGCAAAAAATGGCAAAAAATAGTAGACCTAGCAGCTACTGGTTTCGATCCAGTGACCTCCGGGTTATGAGCCCGGCTGAGGCAAGTTAGTACAAGTTGAAAGTTGTACAGCTCGTTGGGTTAACTTACCGCGCTTCCACTGCGCCAAGCTGCTTTCTGTGGTGGCAAATCAATCCTCAATTTCAGTATATATTAGTATGTCAGACCCTAGGGCTTCCGATCCCCACTCTTGTGCTTCGCTCCACTGACAATTTCGGACTGGTCGGTCCTCAGTGATGATCCGTGTACAAAGCATAAACAACTACGGAGTATCCGTACTTAGCTAGACGAGGAGGAAATGCTCACTTATCTGCCTACCTAGACTGAATAACATTTTGCTAACTCAGTTATCGTTACATATTTTGCCAAGGACAACTCTTCACCAGCTGGGATCATGTAAGCTGGGGCGATTGAGTACGTTGGACGTAATTAATCTCAAAAAGAACACGAGTGACGCTTGGCAAAAGAAGCTCGTTAATGGTGTCAATATCAACGAGGCATCCTTTGTATCCTTCTTCCGATTTTCCCGAAGAAACTGATCTATGCCGCCTCCACTGCTTTGATCACACCCTATAGGGTAGCACATTTGTCGGGCAAAGAGCTATGAGTCCTTGCATATTCTTGCCGACATCTGAGCGCGTAGATAATATGAAGTCATTGCTGCACATGCTGCCTTAAAAATCGCAAGGGAATTTGAGTAATGTTTCACTAGGAAAAGGGGACCTGCCTCGAATAATACTGTGTTTCTTGATGAACTTACAATATCAAGGTTCTTAGTGGCTCGCTCAACCCCTTCTAGAACGATCCAACGATGCAAGCCCACTAATTTGATCACAGCTGCGTTTCATTTCTATATGGTGCTATTAAACCAGGAGGCATAAGCCGTCCCTGTTGTTGAAATAAGAACTCGGCCCAATGTAACCCGGTACATCTAGCGGCTTGTCAGATCCGGCACTCGACGGAGGACCTGGCTTTCGGTTGGCATGTGAAAAGTGTCCAAGCTCTAGAGTTCGTAATCAGGGGAGCTGTCTGTGCCAAGAGATTATCCCTCAAAGTGTCGGCGGACGGAAGGGTTCTCACTGATAACGGTCGACATTATTAACTGATAACGTTGGATGTCGTTGCTTACGTGCATCGGTAGCGTTGGTCCGTGTTCCACTATCCACAACGGTCTTGGCACGGGTAGCTAAGCTTTGATTACCAATACGAAACATACTCTCAATAACGTTAACAGGCAAATTACAATAGCTCCTATGGGGTAGACAGTTCCCACTCTTCTCCATGATTGTAATATCCGACTGGCTCATAGGCAGCCATAGAGACAAGACGGCTCTGGTAACCCGGCGTAAGATACAATAATTTCTCCAATTACTACGTATTAGTTCCAGACACTAAAATCCGACAGCTTACGCTATATGTCCGACCGGTAAATGGAAGGGATCTGCATGCAACCTTGTCATTAGCCTTGGGCCTGAATCCGACAAGGTAAAATATATGGGGCCTTATCTCAGATCCCGAGTCAGTGACTCCATAAACTCCATGACCCCATAACGTTAGGCGTAAGGCGTAAAAATTCGGATACAAGAGCTAAACTCCATTATCAGCAACACGCAGCGAGGGCGACAATAGCATCCACCCACTGAACTAAGCTCCGGAGAAGTGACACAAAACAGTGCTGGCTCTACTGCCTATTGTGGATAAAATATAAGCAAGTTATTTTGGATCCTATCTGTCTGGATCGCTTCCATGTCCCCTAGCGTACGGCAGGTGGCTTTACGTCACTATGGATTAAAAATTGTGCATATGCTAAAGGATATGTTATTATAAACACACCATCCTCAATTGTTGGGAGTTCGGCATTACCCCCGTGCTACGCTCCTGCCAGTCCTGCGGCCTTTGTGAGGCTTATCTTCACCGGTCCTTCCTCCCTTCACCCCTTTCGCCATTCAGCCCATAGGACAAACCTAGCGATAATTACAATCTATATCATAGGCATTAGCTGCCCTTTCACAAACAGCACGTCATATTCTTCCCTCCTAATACATACAAGAAACACAACACTCTATTTCTTTGACATTGTGCCATCGCCATAGCCATTGTCGTCAACATGTTGGGCAACACCGTAGACGGCGATGCGCTTCGTCGCACCCAATCGTCAATGTGGCAACAACAGCAACCTCCAATCTCCCAACAAACAGTTGTGGGTGGGCAGCAGAACCCCGCGAGCAGCAGTTCCTCCGACACAGACGTTATCCAAGAAGGAAAATGGGGCGAGCGTGGACAAGAGGATGTCACCGCGCAAGAGGCCATGCAAGAATTCGAGTCTTTGCGAAAAAACTTAATGAGCATGCATAAGACAAGAACCACAGAAACACACGCCAGCAAAGCCCACACGAGTAGAAGGGCGAGCGCTGCCGGTCGAGTGCCTTCAGCAAAACACCAAAAAGATGCTGACGATGACGGTTCGAAAACCGATGTTGAGGCTGGTCCTGAGGAAAGCGAGGGCTTCGAGCTGGGTCGATTTATGCGAGAGGGCCATTTCGAAAAGCGCTCTGAGCAGGAGGGATCCCTGAAGCGAGTTGGAGTCGTCTACGAGAACCTGACCGTCAAAGGTGTTGGAAGCACAACCTCTTTTGTTCGAACAGTTCCTGATGCCATCCTTGGTACTTTTGGCCCTGATCTCTATCATGTGCTCACTCGATATTTCCCATCTCTTCGAATCGGAAAGCCCCCGACTCGAACACTCATCAATGATTTCACCGGTTGCGTTCGTGACGGAGAAATGATGCTTGTCCTAGGACGACCTGGTGCTGGCTGCAGTACGTTTCTCAAGGCCATCAGCAATAACCGCGAGACGTATGCTGCCGTCGAGGGTGAGGTTTCCTACAGTGGTATTCCTGCTTCCGAGCAAAAGAAGCATTACCGAGGCGAGGTCAACTACAATGGCGAAGATGATGTTCACTTTGCTACTCTGAGTGTGTGGAAAACGCTCGCTTTTGCGCTCACAAACAAGACCAAGATCAAGGAGAAGGCTGACATTCCTATTGTTGTGGATGCTCTCATGAAGATGTTTGGTATCAGCCACACAAGAGATACTGTGGTCGGTGATGACTTCATCCGAGGTGTTTCTGGTGGTGAACGAAAGCGAGTTTCAATTGCAGAGACACTGGCCTCCAAGTCTACTGTCATGGCGTGGGACAACTCCACTCGAGGACTAGACGCATCGACTGCCCTCGACTATGCGCGGTCACTCCGTATCATGACAGACATCAGCAACCGAACCACACTAGTCACCTTGTACCAGGCCGGCGAGGGTATCTATGAGTTGATGGATAAGGTTTTGGTCATCGACCAGGGTCGCCAGATCTTCTCTGGGCCTGCGAACAAGGCTAAACAATATTTTATCGACCTTGGTTTCGAGTGTCCCGAACGACAGACGACAGCCGACTTCTTGACCGCCGTCACCGACCCGACTGAACGACGTTTTCGACCGGGATTTGAGCACCGCGCCCCCCGAACACCCGAAGAGCTCGAGTCGGCGTTCCGAAACTCACCAAACTACCAGGAGCTACTGGCTGATGTTGCGGCTTACAAGGAGTCCCTCCACCAATCCGACTACCAGGATGCGAAGAGGTTCCAGGGTGCCGTTCAGGAGGCCAAGTCCAAGCACGTTTCCGACAAGTCCTCTTATACCATCTCGTTCCCTCGACAAGTTCTTGCTTGCACCAAGCGAGAAGCTTGGCTCCTATTTGGCGATACCACAACCCTCTGGACCAAGCTCTTCATCATCGTCTCAAACGGTCTTATCGTGGGATCCCTCTTTTACGGACAAACAGAAGATACTGCGAGTGCTTTCAGCCGTGGCGGTACCATCTTTTTCTCTGTTCTGTTCTTGGGTTGGCTTCAGCTTTCCGAGCTTATGAAGGCTGTCTCTGGACGTGCCGTCGTTGCTCGCCATCATGACTATGCTTTCTACCGCCCCTCTGCTGTCTCTCTTGCTCGAGTTCTACTCGACTTCCCCGTTATTGGCGTTCAAGTCATCCTCTTTGGCATCTTAATGTACTTCATGACTGGACTTGACGTGGACGTGTCCAAGTTCTGGATCTATATGCTATTTGTGTACACCAACACTATTATGGTCACCGCCCTATACCGTATGTTTGCCAGCTTGTCTCCTGAGATTGACACCGCTGTGAGATTCTCTGGAATTTCATTGAATTTGCTCGTCATTTACACCGGATATGTCATCCCGAAGACTCAGCTGTTAAAGGACTACATCTGGTTTGGTTGGCTGTACTGGATCAACCCTATCAGCTATAGTTTTGAGGCTGTCTTGACCAACGAAATGTCCGACAGGATTATGGAATGTGCTCCTTCTCAGCTCGTTCCTCAGGGACCAGGGGTTCAGTCAGGGTACCAAGGCTGTGCTATCAGTGGAGCCGCAGTTAACGCGCAGTCAGTCTCTGGAAGCGACTATTTAAAAACAACCTATGGCTACAGCCGGTCGAACCTTTGGCGAAATTTTGGTGTTGTCGTTGCTTTTGGTGTTCTTTACATCCTCGTCACGGTATTGGCGACAGAATTGGTTAGCTTTGCCGGAGGCGGCGGCGGTGCCGTGATCTTCAAGAAGAGTCGCAAGGCCAAGGAGCAAGCGCGAGAAGCTGAGGCACCTGTTGATGATGAGAAGACTGTTGGAAACAGTGCCAGTGCCTCATCCGGCGTTGTGGCTGACCCCAACCCAGGCAGCGATGAAGAAGCCTTGGAGCAGATTACCGACAGCCAGTCCATCTTTACATGGCGAGACATCGAGTACACTGTACCTTATCTTGGTGGTGAGAAGAAGCTTCTGAACAAGGTCAGCGGTTATGCCAAGCCGGGTATCATGGTTGCACTGATGGGAGCGTCAGGCGCTGGAAAGACGACACTTCTGAACATTCTCTCGCAACGTACGAACGTCGGCGTTGTTACAGGCGAAATGTTTGTGGATGGACGATCCCTAAGTGCAGACTTCCAGAGGAATACTGGATTCTGCCTTCAGGGTGATCTTCATGACACAACCCAGACTGTACGAGAAGCTATTGAGTTTTCTGCTCTCCTGCGACAGGATGCATCTGTTCCCCGTGCCGAGAAGATTGCATATGTAGATAAGATCATTGATCTCCTTGAGCTCAACGATCTGCAGGACGCCGTTATCGTGTGCCTTGGCGTGGAGCAGCGCAAGAGGTTGACCATTGGTGTTGAGCTGGCAGCCAAGCCATCACTGCTTCTCTTCCTCGATGAGCCTACCTCTGGCCTTGACTCTCAGTCCGCTTACTCGATTGTTCGTTTCCTCCGAAAGCTAAGCCGAGCTGGCCAGGCCATCATCTGCACCATTCACCAGCCAAGCTCCATTCTAATCCAGCAATTTGATATGGTCCTCGCCCTGAACCCTGGTGGTAACACATTCTACTTTGGTCCTATGGGAGAGAACGGACAAGATGTCGTCAAATACTTCTCTGACCGCGGTGCTGTCTGCCCTCCCAGTAAGAACGTTGCCGAGTTTATCCTTGAGACTGCAGCTCGACCTCACAGACGACCTGATGGCACCAAGGTTGATTGGAACCAGGAATGGCTCGAGAGTGAGGAAGCCCAACAGGTTCTCGAGGAAATTGATGGTCTTAAGCGAGCTCGAAGCTCCGCAACAGAAGGAGTAGCATCCGACAACAAGAAGCACTCAGAATTTGCTGCCTCCACTTGGCTTCAGACGGTCGAGTTGACCAAGCGTATGTTCAGACAGCACTGGCGTGATCCCTCTTATATCTATGGCAAGTTCTTTATCGCGGTCATCTTTGGTATTTTCAACGGCTTCACCTTCTGGAACCTTGGCAACACAATGCAGGATATGCAGAACCGCATGTTCACCTGCTTCCTGATTGTGACAATTCCTCCCACCGTCGTCAACGGTGTTGTGCCTAAGTTCTTCACCAACATGGCTCTTTGGCAAGCCCGAGAGTATCCCTCTCGTATATATGGATGGTTCGCTTTCTGTACTGCCAACATTGTTTCTGACATTCCTGCTGCTGTGGTGTCAGCCGTCCTCTACTTTGTGCTGTGGTACTGGCCTACCGGTCTACCAACTGAGAGCTCTGTTTCTGGCTACACCTTCTTGATGACTCTCCTCATTTTCCTTTTTATGACAAGCTGGGGTCAATGGATTTGTGCATTTGCTCCCAGCTTTACTGTCATCTCCAATGTAAGTCCTGTCAATGCCCTACCCTTGGCAATGTATCTCAAATGCTAACGTAGATTAGGTCCTGCCATTCTTCTTTGTCATGTTCGGCTTGTTCAACGGAGTGGTTCGCCCTTACGCCTCGCTCCCAGTCTTTTGGAAGTATTGGATGTACTACGCAAACCCCTCTACTTACTGGATTGGAGGCATTCTTGCAGCGACTCTCGATGGCACTCCGGTGGAGTGTTCGTCTGAGGAGACGGCCAAATTTGACGCTCCCCCAGGTCAAACATGTCAAGAGTATGCAGGAGCATTTGCAAAAACCGCCGGAGGTTATCTCCTTAACCCTGACGCCACGAGTGCTTGCGAGTTCTGCCCCATTTCTTCTGGTAATGACTACCTTGCGTCGCTCAACATCAAAGCGAGCGACAAGTGGAGAGGTAAGCTTGATACAAGGGACCCTTTTTGTGACCATGGACTAACATGAACGATAGATTTTGGCATCTTCCTTGCTTTCTGTGTATCCAACTGGATGCTCGTATACTTCTTTATTTACACAGTCCGTGTGCGGGGCTGGAGCTTCGGCTTTGGGAAAGTGTTTGGCGGATTGGGCAAGTTGGTTGATCTGATTAAGAAGCCATTCCAGCGAAAGAAGGAGTAAGTGGCTGAAGTTTTAGCGTTGCGATTTAGACCGGATATCAAAAGGAAACGCGGTATTTCAGATAGAGTAGATAAAATTGAGTTGACAATATAAGGATTGTATATATCCTTCATAATACAGTGTAACTTGTTTACTTCTTATTCTGGCAATGCGTACGTATACTCTGCACTTCTAAAATGTTACAAGAACTGGAACATGCATGCACATACAGCTCGTGGAGACTAAGCAATGAACCGTAAGAATAAAACTTTATACCGTTTTGATCACCATATCTTTCTCCACTCATGCTTCGTTTTGCCCGTCTTCCCATCCATCATCGTGACCAGGTAGGCAAACAACACCCGTCTCCAAGCTCAGGCATTCATTCAATGCACCCATCCATACGTTTGCTCTCTTCCATAACCATGCGCTCGCTGATCGAACAACAACGACAACGCCGATGCCTGTGGCTGCGAATGTGTTTGACACCTCAGCACCAAGCGGGCAGATATGCTAGGTACTTCGTGTCCCTGCCGTATCATTGGCGACACTTATTGCTCTCAATTGACTCTTACATGCTCTTGCAATAACATATCGTCCCTTCTCTTTTGGCTTCTTTTATCGAAGGAATAGGTCCCCAACGCCGTTCCTCAATGTCCTCGATCTATCTACATGGTCAAGGCCGAGGTAGTCATCTTCCCCTTGTATGAAAGTCGATAGCACATCATCTAATATGTCGTTAGTTACTCCGCAAGCCGTAAGTTAGAGACACCACTGACCATCATTGAGATATTGCGGTTTCGAGTAGTTAGCCCGTCGGACAACAGCGATCTTGATCTTCTCGAAACTCTTGCCCTTGATACCGGATCGCTTTTCCAATCGCTTCTTGGTGTCTGCAAAGGTCTCGCCCTGTCTACCTGTTAGCGGCTTGTATGTATCACGGAACAATGAAGCGTCTCACCTCAACGACCAAGAACTTGAAAGGCACGCCATGAACACGGCTCACGTCGTTCTGGAAGTGGAAGACATACGTAAACTGGCTCTCGTCGGCGTTGAGCTCATCCTGGGGAACTCGTTCTGCGTAGATCGTGGCATACTCGTTCAGGTTAATAACTGGGTGCTCACGAAGGGGTTCACGGTAGAATCTGTTAGAGCTCGTCTCGTAAATGCGGAGTCGTCCTCCTTCAGCCTCGCTTGGGATTTGTGCCTTCTTTATCAAAGCTTCCACCAAGTCGTCAATTGTTCCCGTCTTGGGGACGAGCAAGTCATACGTATCCTAATAGGTATCAGTCAGAAAGTTCACAGACGTTTAAAAGCCAACGTACCTCTTTGGTGATTCCCTCACTCAACAAGGTGACCTTGATGTTCTTCTTGGTGTCAAGTTCCGTAAGACTCATCTCGAGAACCTCAAAGTAAAATGCATCATTTCTCTGAGTCGAATTAAGGGCAGTTGAACCCATGGGACTAAGAATCTGCCGTAGTGTAGGGTTCGCCCCCCTCCTGACAGGCGTTTTGGGGTTCTGAGTGGAGGCATTTACTGTCCAGAACCGAATGTGTGTAGGTTGCACGTCCAAATATGTTCCGACACGTTCTGACAGAGTATCATATGTGATCTTGGAGTTGAGCACCAGCTCGAAAGGAGGATACTGCGTCTGGTCACATCGGGTAGGATGAGGATGGAACCTAACCGTCCGCCTATGCTCAAGGAAGTCATAGTATTCGCGCGCATCCTCAAAATGGTCAGATGTGTTGTTTCTAGGTTCATGTCAGTGATGTCTCAAAATTGCGTTTCTGGCGTGACTCACGATTCTTGCGAGGCCTTGTCACCGGCGCGCTTCTCTACGCCAGCCTTGGTTCGTTGGAAGCAGATAATATCACCGTCCTGCAGCTCCGCAACCTTCAACGACTGCTTAGGCTTGAGTGGCTCGATCATCGTGGGTTTAATCTCCTATTACAAGTTAGATGACCAAAATCTCACAATAGCATGGATTTTCTTACCTCCCAAAGCAAGAGCTTCTCCTCGGCGGGCAGCTTCTCACCCCAGCCCATCTTCTTCAGAATCATGGGAAGCAGATCCTCTACCTTCTTTTCCTTGGAGATGTAGACGTGGCCAACTCCCCGCAACGTTTGAGCGTCGATATCGAAGTGCTTCAGAAGGAGAAGAATGGTATCGTTCTTCACAATAACACCGTTAGGTTGGCTCTGGTAAGATGGCCAAATTGGCTCCCCGTCGGCATCGACTTCCTCAGCAACTTCAGCCCACACTCGTAGACTAGTATCTCGGTGCGCAGCAGATCGAGAATATGTCTCATCAACTGTAGGTCGCAAATCCATGATTGGCTGATCAGGACGGATCGTCTTGTTTTGTCGGTTGACCATGAGCCAAAGTCGAATCCTTCGGGGGTCCTCGCCCATATCTGATGCAACCTGCGCAACAAATTCCTCCATGGTCATCGCGCGACGGACTCGGTAGAATTTGGGCGCAGCAGGATCAACCTCGGGGTTTGCATCGAATTGGCATAAGTCTGTCCCGCCAAATTGTTGAAATGAATAATCAGTAATCACCTTTGCCCACATGTACAGATGCGCCTCTCGCTGCTCCTTCTTGCGGGCTTCTCGTTGAACTGTCTCTTCCTCAAATTTTTGTCCTATAGTGATTAGCTAGGCGCTTGATAAGGACATGACCATACGACTTACTGAGATGTAATGGGATATGTTCCTTGGTGACCGGGCAGAGAATATCATCCAAACGCGATTGACGGATGTAAACCAGCATGTATGCGCTGTTCTGGCGCATGATAGGAGCCTTCTTTTGCACAGGCGCACGCGGGTAACCGTTGGCGGCGTGATATTCTCCGCCGAAGTTCTCCTCCATTACTTCACGCAGTGTTGCCTTGGTGACCTTATCATCGTCGTACTTGTAGAACCAGCCGTCTTTTTCAGGCTTCAAGAAGGCGTAGTAATGTCCCGCGTTCAGATCACCACTGTGGACCAGAACGCTGTGGAGCTGGTACGTCCAAGGAACAGACTTGTCTGCGTCCTCTGATAGGTATGGCGCAGCATCGAAAAACTCGGGGAACTCGTATCGGTCGTTGATCTTCATCATAGTATCGCGCTGAATATCATACTCGAAGCGTTTCAGCTGTAAATGCAGTACATCGGGGAAACTGTTGAAAATAACACCCTTGTTCGCATCTTGAAGCTTGTGCTGGTCGCCGGCAAAGTACTGGTTCTCTCCGTCCATCTTCTCGACTTGAACATAGTCCTCGAAACTCTCGAGCAGATTCTTATTTCCGCTGACGTTCAGCTGGATGTCCCAGAAGTCCTCGATTCGGCTGGATTCGTAGTCGACATTAATACATGAGATGTAAGTCTTAATCTTGCCACTGAACATTTCCGGTAGGACGTTCTGAGCAGGAGTTCCCTTCATCTTGTCTTCCATTCTCTCCATGAGCTTACGCGAGAACTCTTGGACATCCTGTTGTTCAAAAATATGTCGTGTGTCCCAGCCGAAAGACTTTGTGAGCTCCGTGGTTCCGACTGCCTGGTCCGAAGTCTGTAATTGGTAAAACAGTCGTTGCAATGTGTAAGCACTGTTGTGCATGCTAGGATCGGTCTCGGTGGGGATTTCGTAAATGGCCTATATAAGTCAGCAAATAATGGGCAATGTAGGTCGAAGGAGGAGACTTGCCTTTCGGAACTTGTTTGTGAAGTAGAGCGACTGCATGAGGGAGTTCAGATAGCAAGTGGCGCCCTGATTCTTGAGACCAACATATCCCGTCTCCTTCTTGGAATCGTAGTTTGCGAAGTTGTGCCACAACACACCCGTCTCATCCTCAACAAGGCGAATGTAAGCGGTGATATTTGCAGTATCGTTTTCGCAGAGGGGTCGACTGCTGCCTTCCCAAGGTACATTGAACATGCGACGATGCTCAACAAATCGTGTGAAGCCCCAATCACCCTCCTCCTTAGTGAAGCGATGATGAGCAGTGTGGTGGATATATAGGCTTGGGTCGTTCGGGTTCCATAGGACGAGCGCAAATTGAACACAGCAGCTCCAGTTATCGGGAACACTATCAGCGTCGAAGCCATGTTCAAGATAGATAGAACACTGATCGATATTGTTACCGTGTGGGAAGAGCAAAATCCTCCTGCAACAAGAAAACGTCAGCGACAAGGTAAACGGCAGTGCCCGGGATCAACTCAGACGCACCATGGGAAACCACCCGCCTGGAAAATGGGACCATGTTCTTTCTTATTCAAACTGCGCCAATTTTCAACGGTCCATGTGTAATCGTAGTCTCCGAGGATCTTTGGTTCGTCGATGAGAGGCGGGAGACAAATCTCCTTCATTGCTTCGTCTGTAAGCATGACACAGTTAGCCTAGATAGCTCTAGATATACGGTGCCTAGAACTACAAGTCTGGCAGGCAGGAAGCTATGCGCCAATGCAGGGAGTCGATAAATAGTAAAAGGAATACGCACGGTCGGTAGCCATAGGCAGGTCTTGCAACTGATCGACTTCGCTTTGTTCGAGGTTATCGGGGTTGATAATGGCCACTTTCTCAGACTCGTTGGCCACGCCGATATAGTCATCTGTGTCCATGATCATGTCGTTGGGTGAGTTGATATCGTGAGTCTGCCGTGAATGACGAATGTTAGCTGAGAGCCTCCCATGGTGAGGTAACGGGCGATGAAGCGAGGTCATGATGTCGGCATTCGGATTGACTGGGATTAGTGCGGGTGGTGAGGGGCAAGTGGTACGTTGGAGGTGATGATGATTTCAAGGTGCTAGGTAAAGAAAGTTGCGCAATGCTTCTATGTTGATGGGAGATGCGGTAACGTCGATTTGAAGTTATATATCGGGAGAGGTTCAAGATAGACAGAGACAAACGCAAAAGCCCCAGATGACGCAGCTCAACGTTGATGGGGCTGTACAGGCATCTACCAACTCACGGCAGGCTGCATGGGACGAAACAATACGGGAAGGGGCAGCAGACAGGCAGGAACGTACCATTTTGAGGAAGTTGCTACCGAGACGGTAGAATCGTAAATGTCCTTATACAAAAATAGGTGGGTGAGCAGACCTCACGATATAAGGCACGAGCGTGGCAGCAGCAGAGCTATCAATGCAATGCCTCAGCCAGAGCTCGACAGTGTCGAGTCGCGCAAAGATAGGGATGGGAATAAGAGTCGAAGCCAGTGGCAGTGAGCAAAAGACAATACTCCAAAAAGAATGTCCTGGGGCGCAACGCAGAGCAGTGAATGCGATGCAGTGCAATGCAATAGGTGCGATGCGATGCTATGCTATGACGATTGGGAGGGATGAGGACTGCACTGCACTGTACTGTAAAAGAAAAAAACACAGAGCAGAGCAGAGCGGTCGGTTATGTCAGTAAACTCGATGGACAATGGCTGAAACCCACAACTCAGATCCTAAGCCCCCAGACTTTTTAGGATTCCAGGTCAGGTCGCTTCTAAACAAAGAGGATATGTTGTAGTTGAGATCGGGTTGGACAGTAGAACTGGGAGAAAGGAGTGTGATGTGGTTGAGTTAGGATCCAATGCCTTGCATCAACAGGCAGAGAAAGCCAGTAGTAATCAATCACCAAGCGGGAACAAGAGTTGTGCGAGACTTTAGACTGGTGAGGCGATAGCTAGGAATATGTTATTGAGTGACTTGGTTTGTTGCGATTAAAGCACGTTGAAAATAGTACTGCTTTAACAGCCATCAGCCACGCCTAGCGTCATCACGTCACCCCGCCAATGACGTTGTCAGTCTATCAGTTTCCCGTATGTAAAGGATAATAAGCTCGAGTCTTTGTCAAACAAGTATCATGCCTCGTCTCAAATGAATTATATTGCTTTGTTTAGGAGATGGAAAGTGATACGAATTGTGTCGAAGAGTCGAAGGGGAGAGCCAACAGCGAAAAACATCAAAACATTGGTATCAACGAGAGGGTCTTAGTTTGGTTCATCCTTGGTTGTAATGAAGAATTACTCTGCATCAGCAACCTTACTTGACCACGAATGCACCAGTTTTGATGACCAAAGGAGCATATCCAGTACCCATTTCATCAAACATAGTTAACAGTTTTTATAAGAACAATGCAACGTAAACTGACAGGAGTATTGGTTCACGTTTGAGCCCACCTACTAATGGTGCCATGACAAGCTACAACTAACTGCCACAGCTCAGCCACAAAGCTATCCTAATTACTTAAAGAAAAAGCCAAAAAAATTGATGATCCTGAAGAAAGTGCCAATAATAGGCAGTCATACATCATAAATAACCTTGCCTACAGCTTCGGCGACCCTCAGAAAGCCCTTATACCGGCCGTAATCGGTATTAAATGCACCGGTAGCTTTCCCTTCTTCTGCAACCCACCATTTTGGGTCGGCCGGTATCGCCAAAGATGTGGGGTAAGCTCCAATTGCGTTCCTGGCCCTGGGCAGCATCGAGTCACTCGCCCAAAGCTTCCTTCCCACCGAGGCAGCACATGCAGACCTTCTCTACCTTATCTTCTCTAACTTTCGCCCTATCTGCTATTTACAGTTTCATGCAAAAACACCACATCGGCCGACGTACGCGACTGAATTGAGTTGATACAGCAACTAGCACCGACTTGATATACCCTCGCATGCGCCTGTGACGACATGTCATCCATCGCTCTGCGACAGAGCAGGCGATGTAGACTGACAGACCCGCGCTCTTACTTGACGAACACTCCTCGTTTTTCGCATACGAATCTACAATTTCGCGTTCTGACCAACGCATCGTGGCGTCCTGTTTCCATCCTCGATGAGTACGTCATTTCAAGATTTTTCGCTACAACCATATTTACAAAAGCTAACCCATGATGTCTTCAGTTGGGTCGCAAAAGAAGCCCGCCCTATTAGTCTTCGCCAACTCATGGTCTTTGGTCGATCCCTTACAGAATCTCGTCTCATCAGCTCTGCCAACTATGTTCGCACCGAACTGCCTACACGGTAAATTTTGAACAACGTTTCGGGCAAGAAAAGAATCTGACACGTGCTTCTAGGATTGCGCATCGCATTCGAGATATGCAACGTCTGCCCTACGTCGTTACTACGAATCGACATATAAAAGAAGTCTACGACCTTTACTATCACGCTTTTGACACGTTCCGCAAAATAAAGGAAGTTAAAACTCTGGAGGACAACGACAGGCTGTGTGAGCTTATTAGTCTCAACCTAAAGGGCCACTTGACTGTGATACCGAAACTCTCTATGGGGATTCTAGAATGTGGCGGATTGATGAGTCCTAATGATCTGGACAGTTTCATGAACACTATCCTCAGATCGGTAGGTGGACGGTATTCGAACACTTTTCTGGCGCCCTAGCTAACACGGAACAGCGAATCTCCAGACGAGTCATCGCGGAGCAACATCTCTCCTTAACGGAAACCTACAACTCGCCTAACTTCTCTCCTGGCGCCAAACTTTCCGAGTCAGACTTCATTGGCGAAGTCTTTATCAAATGTTACGCTAAAGATGTCGTTGAACGCTGTTCAAAAGCCATTACCGCGCTGGCTCGGACAACCAATGGCCCCAATGTCCAGATCCCCGATATTACGGTAGATGGCCATCTCGATGCCTCTTTCCCTTACATTCTCAGCCACCTCGAATACATCATTGGGGAGCTCCTTCGCAATTCCGTTCAGGCCGTCATCGACCGACATCAGAGAGTCCACCCAGACCCTTGCAACGTGAAGCCTCCTCCTGTCGAGATCACCGTCTGCGAGAATCAGCAGCACGTAATCATTCGAATATGTGACCGCGGCGGCGGTATCCCTCGTGCTGAGCTGCCCCACCTCTGGTCTTTCAGCAAAGGACCGCAGAGCCAAAGGCGCCTCGAGAACCTCGCCCAGGTGCCCAAGATGGCGGCAACAATGCAGGAGCTTCACGTAGAGGAGGAGCTGGGACGTGCAGACTTGAAAGTGCCACCATACCAGAGCTCCCTATCTTCTCTCACAAGTCGGCCACCCAACCTACGGCTCGGCATGGGCTTACCTCTGAGCCGTGTTTATGCCGAGTACTGGGCTGGAAATCTCGATCTACATAGCCTCGAAGGCTACGGAACGGATGTATTCCTGCAGATTTCAAGACTAGGAAATAAGAACGAGCAGCTGACCACACGAGCCAGCATGGATGCTTTATAGCACACAAGGTTAGGGGTATTGTCCTAGTAGGAAAGAAAGACTGAAGAGGTTACAGACCTATCTTTAAGCCACAAGATAACAGTCAAGGGACATGGGTTTTTGTTTTGAATATGAATTGGGTCAACTTGGCTTTCAGCATGGAGTTTGGTAACTATTTTTCCGGATTGATATTTGGGCAGACGATGGTATGGTCTTGGAAAGGGTTCATGAAATGTCTGATAAGTGTCAAATTCCATCACAAAGGATTGAAAAATGTCAAACCTCAAGCTGGTATCATAAAAAATTGTGATTGAAATTACATCGGAACTAAAATGTGCCTAGCTGAGAGAAAGGGCTCTAGTAAAAGGTTGTAATAAAAAAATGGGCAAGACTATCAAGGCTTTCTCCATACGTCTTGTTCGCTTGACAGGCGTCTCGTACTTTGTGGGTGTGAGCTGCCGGTACAGCAACCAGGACAAACAAAATCATGGGGAGGGAATCATAACTCCTACACAACAAGCCGCGGCCATGATAACAAGTCCCGGCAAAGGCAACTCCCCCCTGACCTCCGCAGGGAAGAGCGAGCAGGTATATCCGTGAACCCGTGGTCCCCCTCGTGTCATCTTGTGGTATTTCTCGGACCTTTCATTTTTCAACTCCAAACCCCAAAATGGAGCTCCAGGTAAAAGAAGCTTGAAGAAACGACTGTCCAACTGCAGCCATGCATACATGTACGCACAACGACCCGCTTGAAATCGTTTAGCGGCGACCGTGGCTGCGGACAGCGCTGCCCTGCATTTGCTCCAACTCCTGTTCGAGCTGCTTGATCTGAGCGTGAGTCTGCTCGAGATCCTTGTTGAGACGGTCGCGCTCGGAGATGAGCTTCTGTTCCCATTGTCGGAAACGCTGCTCCTCGATCTTGACCTGCTCGGTGAAGCGCTTTCGGAGAGCCTCCTCCTCCTCCTTGAACTTGGGGTTGTCGAGCTTTCGGGGGCGGGCCTCGCCGAACTTGCGGGTCTCCATCTGCTGGGCGCGGTAGGCCTCGTAGTGCAGCTCCTCGGTGGTGTGAATGAGATCGAGCATGTGTGTTCGGATCAGGATGGAGCGGAGCTTCTTGAAGTCGCAGTGGTCCTCGTTCTCCACCTCGGCAACACCCCAAGAGTACTGACGGCCCTTAACAATGCGGCCATCACCAGTCTTGACGTCCTTCTCGGAACCGATAACGGCGAAGGGCATGGCGTTCATAAGGCTGCGGGCGTGCTGAGCAGCGGCCTCGTCGTCCTCCTCGATCGGGGGCTGGTAGATCTTGATGTTCTGGGCCTCAATGACAGAGACAATCTGGATGGAATTAGTCCTAGATCCACCAATTCAACTTCGTACTACTTACTCTCTGCTTGAACTTGGCCAAGTCGGCAGGGCTGAGGGTATCGGCCTTGGCGATAACGGGAATCAGGTTGACACGCGAGCAAAGGCGCTTCATGACCTCAATGTCAAGAGGCTTCAGGGTGTGGCCGGTAGGGCGGATGAAGTACAGGCAAGCATGGACACGGAGGTCGATCTTGTCCTGGCGGCGGGGCTGCTGCTCCTGAAGCATGTAAGACTCATGCTGATCGTCAAGGAACTCGATGATGGGCATCCAAGAGTCGCGGTTGTTGACATAGTCGCCGAATCCGGGGGTATCGATAACGGTCAATCGGACTGAAAGGGGTGTTAGCGAGAGCTGGATAAAGTGCTTGATTGAGAGCAATACCCTTGAAGAACTTCTCCTCGAGCTCGGCCTTGGTGATTTCAATCTCGACGGTCTTGTCAACCTGCTTCTGGTGGCGGCGCTTGTGGTCGGCATAGTTCTTGATGGTGGTAGAGAAAAGAGTGTTGATGAAGGTAGTCTTGCCCAGACCAGACTCGCCAGCAACCTAGACATGATGCGGTCAGCAGGAGTTCAGGAGAAGCTCATGAGATGGCTTGTGGTATTTGCGTAAACAAGACCATGAAGATATTGATTATAGCCATACCATAATAGTGAAGCCGGCACCACGCTTCGCGACAATCTTGTGTCGCTGGTTGGGCAGATTGGCAATACCAATCGGTGAAGCGTTCTCGGCAGCTGCAGAAGCCATCTTGAAGGTTGTTTGCTCGGGTTTGAATAGGGAGGCGATAGAGTATTAGAAGCGTAAAACACGACTGAAAAACAAAGACAATGCAAGTCAAGACAACAACCAGCTGCGATATCGCGATGAAGGTCGAACGAATGCAAAGGTTAAGGTGGAGAGGGAGGTTTGGTTTGGGTTCGGGGACAGCTCGTGCTTCACTTCAGGGGAACGAATTTCCTGCCCTTTCCCCCTAAAGCAACTCCCTCCAAAAAGACACAGGGGATGCTTGCTTCTGATAGGTTGGTCTGTGAGTGGACAGTGGCTAGTGAACACGGGGCACCAAGGGAAAGTGCCAAACAAACCGGGTCTTTCTACGCCAAGGGGTTGAATAAACAGCCGCCGCTTTTAGCACTGGTCCCTTTGAGAAGCTTTGGCCATGAAACAGCCACAGACATTCACTCCAGCCACAGTGAAATCCCCCTAGCGCGGAGAGCTGCCTCGGATTAATTCAGCCGCCGGACCGTCGCAAAATTTGGCTCTTATCGATAAGGCGCAACGATGATTTTTTGGCTGGCTTTGCGCCTTGATGTTTAGAAGCATCATGGCCATAACCTGCAGACAATAATGAAGACCGATTTCAAGGTGCGACTGGCCCCGAACTACTGAAATAACCGGTCAAGCTTGCTGACATATGCTTCTAGTTCTCGAACTTGCTGGGCACAGTATATTGCCAGGGCAATCTACTCTATAGCCCGGATGGCACCCATCTCTTTTCACCAGTCGGCAACAGAGTTACAGTTTTTAACTTGGTAGAGTATGTCTTCTTGCCCCTGCTTCAAATGAAGCAAATCCTGGAGAGTTATAACTGACCGTTGGTATCAGAAACAAATCATACACCCTCCCCTTCGCTCATCGCAAAAATATTGCCCGGATCGGACTTACACCCCGCGGGAACCTCCTCCTCTCCATTGACGAAGATGGCCGCGCGATCCTGACCAATGTCCCTCGGAGGATATCCATATATCACTTCTCCTTCCGATTTTCTGTCACTGCGCTCTCGTTCTCGCCATCTGGTCGACATTTCGCCGTGGGCCTGGGTCGCAAGATCGAGGTCTGGCACGTTCCCTCGACTCCCGACGCTTCTGCCGAGGGCGAGCTCGAATTCGCTCCTTTTGTTCGATATCACACCCACACCGGCCACTTCGATACCGTTAGCCATATTGAATGGTCGAGCGACTCCCGCTTCTTTCTCACAGCCTCCAAGGATCTCACGGCGCGGATATGGAGTTTGACCCCGGAAGAGGGCTTCACCCCAACAGTGCTCTCAGGCCACAAGCAGGCTGTCATTGGTGCTTGGTTCTCAGAGAACCAGGAGACTATCTATACTGTTAGTAAGGATGGTGCAGTCTTTGATTGGCAATATGTCAAGCCTATCAACCGTATTGAGGAGGACGACAAGATGCAGGACGACGATGACGAGTCAGATATGCGATGGCGCATTGTGCAAAGACACTACTTCATGCAAGCAGGTGCTCATGTGAGATGCGCTGCTTTCCACCCGGAGACGAATCTTCTGGTTGCTGGCTTCTCCAACGGACTGTTCGGCCTGTACGAGATGCCCGACTTCAACATGATCCATAAGCTGAGCATCTCTCAAAATGATATTGATTTTGTCACTATCAATAAGAGCGGCGAGTGGTTGGCATTCGGTGCGTCAAAGCTGGGTCAATTGCTGGTGTGGGAGTGGCAGTCCGAATCTTATATCCTCAAGCAACAAGGCCACTTTGATGCCATGAACTCGCTTGTCTACTCACCAGACGGCCAGCGCATCATCACTACTGCCGATGACGGCAAGATCAAGGTCTGGGATATCCAGTCTGGCTTCTGCATCGTCACCTTTACTGAGCATACTAGCGGCGTGACAGCCTGCGAGTTTGCTAAGAAGGGCAATGTTCTTTTCACATCGAGTCTGGACGGTTCCATTCGAGCTTGGGATCTGATCCGTTACCGGAACTTCCGGACTTTCACAGCACCAACGCGATTGTCGTTCGCGTGCATGGCCGTTGACCCCAGTGGTGAAGTTGTGGCTGCCGGCTCTCTTGATTCCTTTGATATTCACATCTGGTCCGTCCAAACAGGTCAACTTCTCGATCAGCTATCAGGCCATGAAGGTCCAGTCTCGTCTCTCGCATTCACACCTAATGGAAACTCTCTTATTAGTGGTTCTTGGGACCGCACAGCCCGTATCTGGTCAATCTTCGACCGAACACAGACGAGTGAACCTCTGCAGCTCCAATCTGATGTCCTCGATATTGCTGTTCGACCAGATTCTCTTCAGCTAGCTATCTCAACACTAGACGGTCAGCTAACTTTCTGGTCGGTCACAGACGCCGAGCAGACTTCTGGAGTGGACGGCCGAAGAGATGTTTCTGGTGGACGAAAGCTCACAGATCGCAGAACAGCAGCAAATATGGCTGGCACAAAGAGCTTTAACACCATCCGATATAGCACTGACGGTAGCTGTCTCTTGGCCGGTGGAAACAGCAAGTATATCTGCTTGTATTCTGTAACCACCATGGTGCTGCTGAAGAAGTTCACCGTCAGTGTTAACCTTTCTCTCGCCGGCACACAAGAGTTCCTCAACAGCAAGCTGCTCACGGAAGCCGGTCCCGCCGGGGAGCTCGATGATCAGGAGGCATCGGACCGCGAGGATCGCGCTGACAGCTCGTTGCCGGGATCAAAACGTGGTGATCCTTCGGCGAGAAAGAAGGCCCCCGAAGTCCGCGTGACAGGAATCGGCTTCTCACCCGCTGGTACCGCGTTCTGTGCTGCCTCGACCGAAGGTCTCTTGATCTACAGCCTGGATCAGGATATCCAGTTCGACCCGTTCGACTTGAACATGGAGATCACTCCGGCCTCGACCTTGGCTGTTCTCGAGACCGAGCGAGACTACCTCAAGGCGCTGGTCATGGCCTTCCGCCTCAACGAAGCTGGTCTTATCAAGCGTGTCTTCCAGGCCATCCCCTCCCCCGAAATCCCCCTCGTCGTCGCCGATCTACCTACCATTTACGTCTCGCGTCTCCTCCGCTTCGTCGCCGCTCAGACCGAAGAGTCGCCACACATTGAGTTCTGCCTTGTCTGGATCAAGGCCATCGTCGATAAGCATGGAGCCTGGCTCTCCGCGAACCGTGCCAAGGCTGATATCGAGCTGAGAGTCGTTGCGCGAGCCGTGTCCAAGATGAGAGATGAAATCAGGAGACTTGCTGACGAGAACGTGTACATGGTTGATTATCTGCTGGGTCAAGCTGAGGAAAAAAATGGGAAGAAGGATGTCAAAACGTTGGATAGTGAAAAAGATGTGGATGTAACGCTTATGGCTGTTGACGGAGATGAGCAGTCTGAGGCGGGATCTGACGAGTGGATTGGCTTAGAATAGACGGTAAATACGATTCATAATACCCACACGTATCATACAATCCTTTTCTCTGGGGCATTCTACATCTTTGCCTTGGGAATATCCTCCCAAGCCTCATCAAATCCTGCAGATCTAACCCACATTGTCCCCCCTTGCCTATGAACCTCACCGTTAACATCCAGCAACACATACATCGCCTTCAACCACTCATCATCGCCTTTGATCCTCACCCACTCCCTATCCTCGTACGGTTTCGTGGCTCTCTGCGCCAGCGTCAGCGCCCTTGCTAGCTTGACTGTATGCCCATCGTCCATAATTTCGTGAATCCTAGGAAACAAATCCTCAGGCTTATCGACCAGCTTGCCTCCATCTTTAGGCTTATAATCACGAAGCAGATCGCCGCGGAGGGCTGCTGTGCCGCGGGCGACGTATTGCAGAAGATCCATGCGGATTTTGGTCTCGAGGAAGCGCGCTTTGACAGAGGCTGGGATCCAGGATTGCTTGTTGAGGGTGATGAAGAAGGGTGTGGAGTTTATGTGATGCCTGATACTGTGAGCAAACAAACAACTTTGGAGTGTAGAGGGTAGAAGGGGGACATACATGAGAGTGAAATCAAACCGAGGGGAAAATGGAGGGTGAAAAGCAGCGCCTGAAGCAACAACTGCAGAAGTATGCACCATCTCAGCCGTCCTCTCATCCAACTCATCTTCACCAACCCTTACCCTCGCCGCCAGCTCGATCATCTCCTCCTTCGCCCTCACGAGGACACCATCAAAAATCCGATTGGAATCCTCCCAGTGTGAACTCTGTTTCAGTTTCTCATCCTTGGCAACATCCTCGTAAAGACCAACGATCGTCTTCATCTTTGGCGGCGCATCAGCGGCCTCTGCCTTCTTGGCAGCCAGAGTGAGGAACTCGCGGTAATCATCTCGATGGACAGCGGCCTGCGCGAGGCCGGCTGCGATGATCATAGGCTGCGACCATTCGATGCCGTAGAGGAGCTGGATAAGCGGATGGAGAAGACCGGCAAACAAACGACTTTGCATATCACGACCTCTTGCGTCGTCTTTGAAGAGGTACTCCGTGAGAGTTTCCTGCCAGCCGATTCTCTCAATTTCATCCTGGAAGAAGCGGAAGAAGGTAGCGTAGTTGCGACCTTTGCCGAGGTATTCTGACCAATCTGAGCCGTGTTCTAGCTTATCGATGACTTCGGGCTTTGGCTTCATGGCTTTGAGTTGATATGTCTTGTTAGCATCGTAGGCTGCGTCTAGAATCTTTGTTGTTGCGCCGGTGCCGTACAAAGTGAGGACTTGGTGGACGAGCTGGGTGATTTTAGTGAGATGCAGGTACAGGGTCTAGGGATGAGAGTTACGTGGTCGTGAAAGCCAGACTCGTTGAAGAAGACATGATGATTCTGAGCAGTGTTAGTCTTTGGTGTATAGAAGTATCGAGATAAGGGACGGTACCTCAAGATCCTTCTGTAGCAAATCAGTCACCTTTGAAGCCTCGCTTTGGCCAAGCTTCAAGCCCAAAAGGCCTGAGTTTTGAGGCTCAACTTTAATCTTGAAAGCAGTTGCCATTGTTGAGTATCTTGTGGTTCTTGTTGTAGGTCTCGCAAAGACTCTTAGACCTGCCCTCGCCCACATCAGGAGGATACAAGCAGGTATATATATATATATATGTGTGTGTGTGTGTGTGCGTAACGAGAGAGAACGTGACGTGAGGTAACTGTATATGGTAGAAGACAACACACGTAACAGGTGAGTGACAAGTTTGAAGTCTGTAGTGCGTATGAGATCAATATCTCGGATCTCGGATGCCAACAAAGTGCGAGGTTACTAATGCTTTGGAATCATTCTACAAACCTTGTGTAGTCCTGTTTAGCCGCTCTCCGTTTATACCACCAACAGCCATACACAGAAGCCTGCAGGTGTTCTACCCCGGATTTCCGAGCACCTTGACATCATTGAAGGCTGGCACGGCCCGCTTTTCTGACTAGTAAAAAGAGAGAGCTCTTGCTGCTGACAATTCACAAATCTCAGTCACTTTTTATCAGATCAAAAGACACGACGTGGTTGGTGAATTCTTTTCCTTTTTACTCTCTTGTACTACCTTGGACCTGAGAGGCAATTATCCAGCTCATGTTACCGATATATCATATCCCTTCCCCCCTTTGACCCATACCCTTTTTTTCGTTGTGCTCATGTCTTCCGTGTGTCATCGTCTATACTTTAACCAAACAAAATATTAGAATCATGGTAGAAAAGTAGAAATAAAACCAAAAATCAACGGTTTAGGCCTTACGCTTCTTGAGGGCAGGGGCCTCATCGTCATCAGAGTCATCCTCGTCCATCTCCTCGAACTCGAGGTCGCTGGGGATATCGTCGGCCTCTTGGGCGTTGGCTTTTTTTCAACGTGTTAGGATTTTTCAATTTCAAATTATATCATGCTCTGAGAGGTACATACTGAAGTACTTGATGGCGCCGGGCCACAGGTCCTCGGCGATGAAGACAGCGAGGTCGTCGGCGGTAGGGAAGATCTCATACTCGTACTCGTCGTCGTCATCGTCATCCATGTCATCATCGTCATCCTCCTCAGCCTTGCCCTCCTTGCGGGCCTTCTTCTTCTCCTCCTCGAGCTTGCGGCCCTCCTCAGACTCCTCGGGGGTGACCTTGCGGCCGCGGAAGCCGAACCAGCAGAAGAAGCTGACGCCGCCCATGCCGGTCTCCTCCATGAGCTTGAGGAGCTTCTTGGAGGCCTCGGTCTCACCGGGCTTCTGGCCGGCCTTCTCCTCGTCGTAGACCTTCTTGGCGAGGCTGAGCATGCCGTTGGTCAGGTCCTTGCCCTTCTTCCACTTGATGTCGACGGGCTCCGAGACGAGGCCGGCCCAGCCATCCTTGTGGAAGCGCCAGTAGAACTTCTTCTCGAGCACCTTGTCCTCGAACCATTCGTTCTCCTTGAACTCCCACCTGAGGGAGATGGAGCGGGGGTCGCCGTTGGGGAGCTCGAAGCGCTCAACGGTCAGGCCGGTGAGGGCGTTGAGGAGGAGCTCGGAGTCGCTGGGCTGGATGTACTCGTCAACCTCGGGAGGGGACTGCTCGAAGACGAGGGGCCAGAACTGGGGGATGTTGGCGATGACCTCCTGACGCTTGACGTAGAGGTCCTTGGTGAGCTTATCCTGCTGACGGACTGCATCGTTTGTTAGTGATCGTCCTAAAGAACCGAAGTAGAAGTTCAAGCAAGCGACTTACGGATCTCGAGCTCAACATCCTCAAAGTCATCCTCGATAGCCTGGAGCTTCTCGTAGGTGATGAGAGCCTCCTTGAGCTGCTCGTCTTGCATATCTCCGGCAGACATTTTGAATTTTAACTTGAAGGAATCAGGATGCATTCAATCACTCGAAATTATCGAGAGAATATGGAGGGGTATCTTGAAGGGGAAAAAAGCACAAAAAGAGATGGGAAAAGAGAATTTTCTGAAGGGGGGAGAAGACAGGTGAGATGTGCTTTATTTATTTACCAAAACCTGCCCGCACCCATTAAAAAAAAAAAAAATCTCAAGCCCGTTCCATTAAGCTCCATGTGCATGTGTTGGCTATGAAAGCTCCTCAGCGGTGAAAATCAATATTTTTTTTTCACTTTTTGGTGGGGTTCATCTGATGTCATTGGTTCGCCATCCAAGCCCCGCGGCGGAGGACCCCTGCTTTTTTCTCACGGTCCTTTTTTTTGCCTCTGCAGGTCCCCTAAAAACACTGCAGAAACGCGTGGCTTTAGTGGTCCAGGTGTCACCCATCCCCGCTGTAAATGGAAGCTTTGTGTTTCTTTACAGGGGAGCGGTCTCCACCGGTGCAGGTGTTCTTAGCGGGGTATCCTTGCGCTGAGGGACGTGTTTAATTGAATTACTGACAAACGAACGGGTGGGCTTTGAACCTAAACACCAACGAATTCATCACAGCAAACAAGCAATAAACTCCGTGAACTACATGCATACTCCAGTGTGATTTATACCTTACGGATAAAGGAGACGTTTGTATAATGTAGTTAGCACTTCACAAGAGGCGCTCTATCTAAGATAATATTGGGTTATATTATGACTTACTCCTAAGAGCAGAGCACTCTGATGATGCTGTCGTGTAGATCCTATTCTAACTGGAGCCCTTTTGCACAGCGAACGACTGCAACTAGCCAAGCTCTGAGTATCATCGTATGGCCTTCTGTCAATAACAAACGTCGTTGATAAATCAGGAACTGACAGATAACCTCGTTCGTTCTCTTCCAACAATGGCAGTCCCCATCAACGCCTGTATAAGTCGTTTGATAAAGGTAGTTTGCAGTGACCCTTATAAAAGAAACCAAGTCAACTGAACAAGTCAACTTCCTTCTTAAGCCATCTCTTGCAAGCTTCACCACCGCAAGACACGCAACCACTCCTCTCTCATCCATCTGGTGATACCCTCATACTCACACCAACCAACCCCCAATCTCATCCAAGATGCCTCCTCTCCCCAACAAATTCCCCAAACCAATCCCCCTCGAGGTCACTGTCTACGGCCCCTACAACGCCATTGAAGCCGCCAAATTCGGCGCAAAGCGTCTCCTTCTGTGCCGCAAGGGCTCCTCATCTGTGGGCGGTCTCACCCCTGAGGTCCAGGAACTTCGCGATCTCAAAGGCAAGATCCACATTCCCATCAGCTGCGTTATTCGACCTCGTGGAGCCCCCAACCCTGCTCTTACTGGCGAGTCGCACGACTATTTCTACGTCAACGACGAGTTTGTTCAGATGAGCGAGGCTATTCGTGAGCTCAAGGAAGCTGGCGTCATGAATCCCATCCGTGGCGATTCTTTCGTCTTTGGATGCGTTAGACGTCATCAAGAAGGAACAACTGCGGTTACCCGTGATAGAATTGTTGTTGATCGAGCGTACTGTCGTTCTCTGATCGAGATAGCCAAGCCTTTCGGTTGTGTCTTCAACCGAGCCTTCGATCATTTTGCCGAGCGCGGAGACTGGGACAATGCCATCGCCGACCTCGTCACTCTCGGCTTCACAGGCTTCATGACAGCTGGGGGACCAGGCGACTTCGACGTCCACATCGACCGTCTCGGGGCCATGTGCCACCATCTCAGACACATCCAGCTCATTGTCGCTGGCGGAGTTTTCTGTCCCGAGATCAAGAAGCTTCGAGAGCTTGCGCACGACTACAATGCCCACTCGATCTGGATGAACGGCGAGTGTCTTCGACCCGACTCCCACGACGATCCCGAGACTGCCGATATGAACGGCGTCATGGGGTTGATTGACCAGCTGGGTCTTGAGACTGGGGATTAGATGTCCCCTCACGACATTGGCAAGCAGGTCTATTACTAATTGGAACTCATTGATTTGCTGAACAGGACACCCGGTGTGCGATATATGGGGGTGATACGGAAGGGAACGTTCTTACGAATTCAAGAGCTACAACTGACGAGTTATGAAGCGTCTGCAATTACTTTGCAATTTGCTATCAACTCACGGGAACATAAGGGATCCAGGTTGGCCTACATACGAATCGCATCAAGGCGAATCTGTACCAATTAGCTACCAAGTACTTGCTCACATGGTAAAATCCTCATGAATCAAATCTGTAAATGCCTAAAAGGCGCCTGTATTGCTCAATGTTTACTCGTTATTACACCACGCAGCACTTGCTTCTCTTTATCTACAATTTATACATCGCTTATTCATCTCGTCGTAAGCCCACCGCCGCCACTCATCAAGTCTTTTTATCTTCCCTTTTTAGTAGCCGTTCTTCTTGCCCTGAGCAAGACCCAGGCAGTTGGAAATCTTGTAGAAGATATCAACGTTGCTGTAGGTACCGCCAAAGGTCTCCTGGCAGGGACCAAGAGCGTAGACGGGAACGTCAGTCAGCGAGTGGACACCCTGGGAGTTGTCGGTGCTGATGGTGCCGTTGACAACGAAACCCTTGGGGGCGTCCTCGGGGTTGACGTAGTAGTCGCCTTCCTTGAGCTCAGTGGCGGGCTCGCGGGGACCGTTCTTGTGGACCTTGTAGTCCTCGCGGTGGTCAGGGGCGGCAGCGACACCACCGGCGATGGCGTAGCGGGGCTCCCAGTTGGTGGGGAAGTTGACGCCGGTGCCGTAGTTGAGACCCTTGGCCTTCTTGGTGTACTGAGACTCGCCGGACTGGGCGTAGGTGCCGATGGCACGGCGCTTGTCACGGTCATCCTCCTGTTCGGCAAGGTACTTGGTGTCGGCAGAACCCCAGACACTGTAATCGTTAGTCATTTGGTTCTGCACATGTTCGCGTGGAGGAAACTTACTCAAAGCCGTGTCCGTGATCAGCAGAGACGATGACAAGAGTCTCATCGAGGATGTCGAGCTTCTTGAGCTTCTCAATAGTAGCACGGACAGTGTCATCAAGCTCAAGAAGATCACCCAAAGCACGGTCGTAGTCAAGGGCGTGCATCTGCTTGTCGATAGAGGCAGCCTCGGACATGAGGAAGAAACCCTTATCCTTGCCACGGGTACTGAGGACATCGATGGCCTTGAGGGTCATGTCCTTGAGACCGGGCAGGTCCTTAGCATCACCCTTAGCACCGGTGGGATCGTTGGCAAGGTCCTTGAGGTTGTCCTTGTAGACATTGCGGTCGAGCCAGACGGGCAAGTTGCTCTGGCAGAAGACACCGAGAGCACGCTTGCTCTTGTCGGCCTTGAGAAGAGAGCTCTTGTTGTGGGAGACAGTGTAGCCCTTCTTCTGGAACTCCTTGAAGTAGTCCTTGCCCTTGTAAGAGCCCTCGGGAAGGAAGTTCTCAGCACCGCCACCGAAGAAAACATCGGGGCCGCCGTGCTGGGTCCAGCTGTAGTTGGTGTTGCCGTTAAGAGCCTGGTCGATGAGAGGACCGTACTGGCTTCGGGCACGGGTGTGACCGGTGAGAGCAATGGGGGTAGCATCGGCAAGGTAGGCGGTAGAAACAGCACCCCAAGCACCACCCTTGTACAGTCAGAACGTTGAACAAAACTCAATGGAGGCTGCAAACTTACCCAGATGCGCTTGAAGATCTCAACAATAGTCTCGACCTTGGGGTCATCAAAAGGATCGGGAGACGAATCGGCATAGACACTGCTTACTATCAGCTCTCACACTCTCTCATATTGAGCGTTTGTTCTTACCCCATAGCATTGACGGTGCTCTTGTGACCGCTGTACAGAGCAGAGGCCGAGTTGGCAGAGTCGGTGATGTAGCTGTCGATCGAGTGGGTCATCTGGTGACCGAGGACGGGGAACTCGTCCAGCTTCATCAGAGTCTGGTACTTTCCGTTGATGCTCTTGTGTCCCAGAAGACGGGCGGCAGTGATCTGCCTCTCATTAACTTCTGCAAGTCCCACACGCTGCACAAAAACTTACCATGTTAGTGGTCATACCGTCACCGATGAAGAAGATGACGTTCTTGGCCTTTCGCTTGGGATGAAGCTCGCGAACAGTCCACTCGGCAGTGGTCTTCTCGCCGTTGTAGTAGTGCAGAGTAACGGTGTACGTGCCGGGCTCGCTGAGAGAGATCTTGCGGTAGACCTTGGACGCAACATTGACAATGCTGGGCTTCTTCGCGTCCTCGGCAAACAGATCCTCGAACCACTTGAACTTCCAGGTCTCGACCTTGGGCTCCTTGATGGCAAAAGCCTTTGCGAAGTCCTTGGCCTTCTCGCCCTTCTTGGCGATGGTCACCTTAAACTTCTGGTCGGGCTTGCCATCGTGAGCAGCCTCGGAGCCGTTGACGGGAGCGTGGACCTCGACACGGAGATCGAAGAGCTGGCCGGGGAGGAAGTCACTCTGGTCCGGAGGGAGAACGCAACCGAGCGTGGGACATGTGCCCAGGCGCTGGTAGGTTTGCGCCGAGACGGCAGCGAGCGACGCCGCGAGAGCGGCAATGGCGTTGAGCTTAACCATTGTGACGAAGCTGTGGTTGGCGCAGAAAGGGTGAGCTATGGCAGCTTGAGGGAGCTTAATAGCATTGCCTTTCTGCGAGGGTAGATTCATTTATAACCATAATTGATATTGGTGCGACGATCCCACGTGCACTGTTACCATTCGGAAGACAAATTCGTCTCCGACAAGGCATCCCATGTCCCAGATTGTCAATTGGCCTTCCTCTGCGGGACAAGTTAACGAGACTTATGATGAGCTGATCTTGGCCTGATGTCGTCCTTTGCTTCTAGCCAATTGAGTCTGATAGATAGCCAGGACCATGCCCGAGACTGGTTTAGATCGACAAGAAGAGTACGAGCAGTTCCAGTGCGTTGGGATGAAAATGTGCATCTGGTGTTGCACCACGAGAGGGGATTGGCGCCTAGCGATGGCGGACGATAGCACGTGTGTATGCTGTGCCAGCCTCGCTCCTTGCAAAAGGACCCTGCAACTAGTTCAGATGCTTGTTAGCCATCTGCAGCTCGTCCTGGGCCTGCAGCGGGGCTGTCAGGATGATTTCCCCATGCCGTTGGTGCTAGTCCAACAGGTCAATCATCATTCATTCTCTGCCCCAGGTGTCACGATGGGCCGTCAACATGTGCATCCCCGAAGCATTACCGACCCCTGGCGGATCCTCTGTCCAAAGTCGTTGACCGAACATGAACGCCACGCGGCTCACGATATGTCATTGATTTCCCAGCTTACCGAGACCACCAACAGCCTTGGCCTCCTCTCGCCCAGTTGAAGTTCAGATCGGAGGTTGCAATTGTAAAGACAGGCAGGGATGTCCGATTGTGGCCTCCCTCGAGAAGCTCAGATGCTGCTCGTGGGTTGATTAAGTCTTTCTATTGGCTGCTCAACCCCTGCTCCCGTAGTTCCACAGATCCGCAACCCCAGATAGCAGAGCTCGATACAAGCTTGATTCAAGCTTGATTCAAGCTTGTTTCTTAGCATAAATCGATCGGGCCTTGTCGGCCGAATTGTTAACTGACGTTAAGTCAAATTTCCGGTGGCTCCTTGGCGTAAGTGGCGTCTGCCATTTGAGCCACCAGGCACCAGCGACTCTCGTCAACCATGTGCTTTGCATCTGCGTTGTAGGTTAATGCCTCAAATAATTTGTTCAGCAATAGAGTTTCGGCATTTAGTTCAGCTCGACTGATTCGCCTAAAAGGGTTTTCGTTCTCCTCTCAGTCTTAATACTGCAGTATTGGGCGACTGCCTGTGCTGTAGCAGACTATTTCTGGATGTGTCAACGTTAGTATACTCTGTATTTCTGTTTATTCTTTTAGCAATGTTTCACCGAAACTCTAAAGAAATCGGAAGGATGGACGTTTATTGATGGTGACTATATGATCAAACCGTCGGGCCGAGAAGTTGCACTGGACATGATTCGTATCAGACTCTCGTCTGTTGTAGAACATTGTGTGACAAAAGCTGCGATGTGTGCAAAAACCGCACTAGTCGAAACTCGCTCTCATAGCGATTAACGTCAACGTGACTAATCACATATACTGCCAATGTTTGCTATGATCGAGGATAGTGCATGGTAGCTGAACTCGACTCTGCCTTCCAGACCCAAATTCCTAGCTGCCCATGATCAACATGCTGGCAAAGGTGGGCCGAGCCGGATTGTCGGAATGGCTTCATCATGAGGGCCGTACCTGACATGATGCGAACGGCTGGGTACATTAGTCCCATCACTTGTTCAGGCTCGGTGCAACCCCATCGATAGGCAATGTGCCATTGACAGCTGCAAGAGGTTCTGCAATGGCCTCAGGGTGGGGACTGGCATCGACCGAATCAAATGCTTGCCAACTAGGCTCGTTGATCTTGGTCTGACCAGCGATGCTCTTGAAGTGGTAACCCCGGGCTCGCGGTCTCACTCCAGTTCCAATGGGGATCTCTGGCTCGTAAATCGCCAGGAACTTCTTGCGAAGCTCTTCAAACTTCTCTGTGCTCTCGCTCAGAGCTGTCCGAATACCAGCAAAGAAGGCACTGAGGACTGCATGGTTGTGAATCTGAAGAAGGTTCCAACCCAGCATCTCCTTAGCATTCAGCAGATGCTTCATGAATGCTCTATGATGCTTGGTACAAGCGTAGCATTGACAGCCGTCCACTAGAGGCTGCAGGGATGCAATATGCTCCTCGGACCACATGTCGACACCCAGTGGCTGCACGTCGGAGGACTCGGGGGGTGGGAAAGTAAACGACAGGGCAATGCCCGCATCAGATGCGGTGTTGGCGAAAGGTACCGTGCATACATCGATACCAAGAGCAATCTGACGAAGGAGGTCCTGGGGGCTCTTAGACGGCCCAAAAGACAATCGCGGCAGAGCTGCAAGGGAAGGATAGTTGACCAACTCGGGAACCAGGTTAACATCATACACAGCGAGACCAGAGAGGCACTCTCGAACGTCCTCTGCCAGATATCGCAAGTAGTCCCACTGTATAGGGTACTCAACAGGAAGCACTGGAGCAAAGACAGAGACGCCCATCTCTTTTAGGCGGCCCCGAGGGTCTAGAAGATGAAAGAACTCGTCCACCCATTCTTCCGTCCGCTCAACCATACGAATCTGGCGCTTGGATGTAGGGGTAGTGCTGGTGTGGAATAGATCAGCTGGAGGAATGGCAATATCTGGTTGAGTGAGCTCAATGGTCTTTGCGAATTCAGGAACGGTCAGGTTGCGGAAACCAGTGGAGGTGAAGATGCTGACATGATGAGCACCATTCCCAACAGGCGTCGTCACAGCTGGGAAGCGTCTTGGGCCGAGAATTAGTGCTCGATCTGGTGGGAAAGCTGTGAAGCTTTGTAGATTCCTTGGTGTTCCGAGGGGTAGCTGAAGAATAGGAGGGTGTGATTTTTCAAGAACTATTCACACAGTCAGATTGGCCCTCGAGAAGAAAATAACCATTTCATACAGTCCTCGATTGCCATATATGCTGCATCGAACGTTGTGTGTTTGGTAACGTTGTCTGGTGTCAAGTGAGGAACGACTCCTCGAGATGCAACAGCGATGAAGTTTGGCGTCTGCATCGTCCTTCGCCCACCAGCGAATACCAGACTTCCTACTCTGGCAACACCAGCATCGCCTACAGCGGGCTTTAGTAGCTCAAACATTGTGAGTGTCGATCCTTGCGATGTAGGTTGGGTCATCTTGACATAGTAAAGTTAAGGCGGAAAATGTGGGAGAAGAGGAGCCAACAACCAGTGAGAGGCTAGAAGAAGTGTCGGATGAATTTTTAGTATTAAAAAAACTCAAAGAAACTCGTGAAGGTGAAAAGCGAAAGACTTTGCAAAGATACTGTCTATTTGCGGTCGACTTGTCTGCCCGTCCAAGCTGTTGATGAGGAAGCCCTTGGAGTATTTGCAGCAAGGATTAGTGGGAAGGGTGCGAGCCCACACGTCACATACTGTATATCTGGGATCCGAGGATAATCCGATGTAAGCCACTGTACGAAGTGGTTTGACGAAACAACATGCGCCTTCGAAATAGGAGTCTTGCTCGGGAAGACACTGTAATTTATGTAGGGCTTCTGGACATGTTTCCGGATTTCCCACCCTTTTGCTATCTTACACATCGTCAAATTGGGTGGATGTCTCAACAGTTCAGAAGACAACGGAACGAACTCGCTAAGATACGGTGTGATCTTCCTCTCACATATGAAGTTAAGTTGATGTTTGCCCTGATATAACATAAAGATAAAAAGGATAACAGCGAGAGAACCAAACGCCAGGGAGCGTGTCAAGTCTATTCACTGAAGTAAGTTGAAAGTGGCGCAGGTACCTCTGAGCTGTAACTGTACCTGCTTCTTAGCGCGAGTCTCAAGTCTCACGGGAACTATCTCCGGGCCGCAGGACTGATGCTCAACCAATCAATCTTTCAAACCTTCAGTGACGACGACAACCCCGGGGTTACATCTGATCTGGTGTGTGATGTCCGGGGTAAACATCGCGATTGAATGGACGATGTGACCTTTGCCATGATACATCTCCTGCTTATCTCCATCTTCATCATTGATCAACATCAACGACCGCAGTCTATCAATCTTCTGACACGAACATTGAAGTGCGACACAAGATACGATAAGGCGCATTCTGCTCCACTTTACTCCTCCTCCACCGGCTCCTCCGGGCAAGGCAAATTCGCCGAGTGAAAGCCAAGCCAGGTCAAAAGAACCTACGCAATTGATTTTACCTCCTCCCCCCCTCTCTTCCCCTATAATTAAGCTCGCCCGTTACTGTACAATGGTGAGCCATGAGGAGGAAGAATCACAACCTCTAATGGCTGGCCCCGATCCTATAGATGTCGACGTCGTGCCTGTCAGCGGCAGCGGCGGCGAGCACGACAGAACCCGAGACAATGCGACGCACCCCGATTCGCCGCTCGAAGCCCATTCTCGCCTCGAGGTCGACGATAGCGATCCTCCGACTCCTCGATTTATCCAGGATGAAAGCTCGTGGAAGCGCTGGAAATGGGTTCCATATCCTGTTCGCCGAAGCGTCAATTGGGTCGTCAAGTGGTCTCACGGCCCTAAAGATCCTCAACCGTATCGCATAAAACCGCTCTTCCCAGCTGTCCAAGAGTACCCTCTCCATGTCGTCGAGCGCTTTCTGCCCAAACCAAAACACCGTGTCTGGCTCGTCTTCTTCTACCTCTCCATCTGGATCGTCACCTTTGCCCTCGTTAAGCGCCGGGACACGGTCGCCAGTGAGATTGAAGGATGGGGCATGCCGCAGACAATCGGGTGCGGAGTTACATATTTCGGAGCAGGAAATGCGTGCGGTTTGGACGGCAGCGAGTGCCGTCCTTTCAACGGCAGTGGATTTCCCTTCAGATGCAGGGCCAATTGCGAGAGCTACCATATTTTGAACCCTAGAGCGGTTGGAGATCAAGAGGTTATCTATACGCCCATGGTTATAGGTGGCCCGGGAACGAATGGGTCTGACGAGCCGGTGTATCGTGGAGATTCGTTTGTCTGCGCGTCTGCTATCCACGCTGGCGTTATCTCCAACGTGGATGGCGGCTGCGGCGTTGTTGAGTTGATCGGTCGCGATCAGAACTACGTTGCGTCTAAGCATCATGGCATCTCGAGTATGGGATTCGACTCTTACTTCCCCTTGTCCTTCCGCTTTGCCCCAGATGTCACATGTTCATCGAGCGATTCGCGGTGGGATTTGTTGGCTGTTTCAACTGTCTTTACTGGAGTGTTGTCTCTCTTCACCAATTCCGCTGCTTTGTTCTTCTTCCCTGTCTTCACAGGCATCTTCTGGACTGTTGGCATGGCGCTCGATCCGCCTCCACACCAGTCAGTTGCAGCGTTGTTCTCCAACTTGATCGGCAAGTTTCTACCCGCCATGTTTATTGCATGGGTCATGTATGACAAGATGGGTGTCCGTCGCACCCTCGGTGGTCTCACAGCCCAGATCGAGAAGACAGTTCTGTGGCTAGGTGGATGCTGGGTTGGAGGCCTGGAGAACTACACGCTCAGCTTCATCCCTATCCAGAGGCTTAACAAACACGACCTGGACCAGCAACCAGGTGCTAGAGCTGCCCTTTCTGTTATTATCATCGTGCTCGCAGTGCTTGTCTCTTCACAGGTGTGGTTCTTTAGGCAAGAAGGACGCCTGCTCAAATACCTAAAGCTCTATGCGCTCTTCATAGGAGCCATTCTCATCTCACTCACCATCCCAGGGCTCAGCTTGCGGATACATCATTATATAATTGGTCTTCTGCTTCTACCCGGCACGAGCATGCAGACAAGACCGGCTCTGCTATACCAGGGAATTCTCATTGGTCTCTTCATCAGCGGTATTGCTCGATGGGGGTTTGACCCGGTGCTACAAACGTCTGAAGCCCTGCAGGGCGACGCGCAAAAGGGCACACGATTGCCTTCTATCCCCACGCCCGCCATTAACATCGGCAACGGCACAAACTCCTTGTCAAATATCACCTTTACATGGAACGAGCCACCACGCCAGCTGTACGACGGCATAAGTATCCTTGTCAACGACGTGGAGCGTTTCCGCACATATTTTGGCGACGTCGACCAGGAGCGTGATTTTGTCTGGAGCAGAAACACCAGCTTGAATCTGCCAGAGTATTTCCGCTTCGCATACATGGACGGAAGCGAGAGTGGGGATTATACCAAGGCTGGCATCTGGACATCGGACGGCGAGTGGACGAAGATGAAGCCTGGTCCGTCCCGGGTAAAGGCCCGGAGCTTGGATAAAGATGACTTGGTACGGCGTTGATGATTTGATGATTTTATTTGAGGATTTTATGGATATATAAGTAGACTGGCGCATTTTCTGCGCTTTGGATAGACACAGTCATTCTCGGTAGTGAACAATTGGTGCTCACAGGCACTTTGTGTGTATTCCTAAGAACAGCTCGAGTACGCGGTTCAATGTCAAGTTATGGGAACGCGATCGCCGCCTGGTTGGGGGAAGAGCACATCAAAGACAGATAACCAAGTATTACCATGAAGGTATAACCCGTTGTTATGACAGAAATCCTTCTAAAAGATTGCTAAACCAAACCTAAATTACTCTGCACCATCTAACCCAAGTTTCTCACTTGAGGAACTTGCCGACTAGAATTATAGTATCTATAAGAGGTCTGCCAGCCCAAGTCTTTCCAAATTTATAAGTTTTGTGATTTTGATCTGCACTTGGGAAATGCTCGCAAAGATATCATGAGCCGTTGATAGTATCTGGATGTAAATATGACTTCTAAAGGGTGTGTTTTGCCCCTGGATTGCCTCAGGGCCATCTTTGTCGCTGTCCTTTTTCGCCGAGTCAGACAAACTTTCGCAACTTAACTGGCGCTTCGATGCTGTAGCCTTCAGAGGTGATGCCCGGTTGTCTGGTGTGTTCTTTGCTGAAGAGGTAGGACTGTCGAAAGGGTGTTTGACAAATTCCTTGCGAATCTTGAATTTCTGGTATCTCCAGCAAACCCGTTCAGGCCAAAGACAAGTTGATATATACCCCAGGGATGGTCCATACAATGATTGACACTGGTTTATTCGCTTCCTCGTGTTTTATTTTGTAGATAAACCAAATGCGAGTTATGCCATCTTGGTCTTCATATGCTTCGTGGGGGTTGGGCTCCGGTTGTCTTTAGTCGTTGGTGGTGAGTAACCATGTTCACCAGCTTCAAGGTTGAAAGGATTTATGCTGTTCGGTATTCGGTATGATCATCGAGTCAGGAGTCAAGGTAGGATCAAGCAATCCTACTCCAGGTCCAGTTGCGAGATTGATCGTTTTTGCTGAAGGGTGCAGGGCATCGAGATTTGGCCAGGAATACCAGACCGAGAGCTACTTCATAGAGCGTTGTAAGCGCAGGGGGTGATTCGGTGGATAGGACGGGCGAGGGCGGCCATCGTAGCTGATAAACTAGTGGCTCAAGTATTGTATATAGTGGATGTTGAGGCTGGACATGCCCTTGGAAATGGTTATCAAGGACAGAAGTAGGTGCACTTGCTCCCGCGCCCCAAGATTTCATAGCGACTTGGTTTGGCCTTGAAGATATAAGATCAGATGATAAAGTAGAGGCAGTGAAAATCGAGAGCGGTCATGTTCCACGACTTGTCTGATGATCCTCCGTATTACATAAATGTTGAATGGTTTCTCGTGATGATGAAGTCAATATATCGTTGATATCGTCTCGCACTTCGCCATCCACTGTGACATAAAGGTGTGGGGAGAGTCAATTTATAGGCCCCAGGCTAGGACATCTTCATTGTTGTAATATTGCTCCTCTTTTGTCTGATACCGTTTGGCTTTTTCATGTTGGCTCTGCTATGCTTATGTTTGTGTTTCTTGTTTTGACTGTCGCTGTTACAGGTGGGGGAGGCTGCGGGCAGGTGTGGAGAGATCTACAACAAAGGTGGTACAGAGTTGATCAAGACGTGACTTTAACTTAACACAAACACAAACACAACCATTCAACCCTCAACTTACCTCAACTCACACAATCACCACAATCACAAACTTTACAACCACAGAGCAAAATGCCTCCTCGAATCCCCACAGAAGACGACTTCTCCTCCCTCTCCACCACCCTCCCCCACACGCTTCACTTC
>JAALXI010000317.1:0-29938 GCA_012977755.1 Fusarium nurragi | reverse complement strand
TTCAGTTAGTTACTATATATACCGATTAATATAATATATTAAGTTTAGACCTACCTAAATAGGTTATTCCTATTAATAATACTAAAGATAAATAGAAGACTTAGGTACCTTAAAGGTTAAAGTTAAAAAATTAAAATTAAAATATTTTTAATTATATTATTATCTTAATTATTTCCTTTATTAAATATTATAACTGATTGTAAAGGTCAAAACTAATTAATAATTAATTGAAGCTCCAATTAACTAATTCTTTTAGTAATTAAATTAACTATTAATTAGCTTTAGTTAGTAAACTTTATAACCCTAGGTGCTACCTACATTTATAATTACTTTAAGGGTCGCCTTATTATTAGTTTATAGCTACAATCTATATATAAGGTATAATTAAGTAAGGTATAGGATTAATATTTCTTGAAACGCCCTACGCACTCTAATCTCCCACGCAGTTGAGCGATTTTCAGTCAGAAGACATCGCTTACTTATAGCCACGATTGGTGAATTTGCTGGGGCTGGGAACAGAATCCTTGCCTTACTTCCGGATCTTTGTGGGATGAGAGACTTTGTCACTGCTTACTTGAGCCACGGCCCAGATCGGGCAGCAATCACTCATGCGTTCCTTCAATCTGGTACATCATTTAGGAACGGTCAGGTATTCTGAATAACAGAGTCGTGCGTGTTTGCGATCTGTGATCCTTCAACGGATAGATAAATCTGCGCAAGATAGAAATTACTAATTTATATTATGTTCTCGTTCCAGAATTGAAAGATTATTATTACAACCCTCTACGGGGAAGTGAACGGCCCGTTAAAGCATTTTGTTGTTGTTGATGCAGATAAGCTGCTAGGAAAGCAGTAAGGCCGAGAGCTATAGGAAAGAATTGCGCTGAGAACAACAGCCGGTGTGAGTAAACTGAATGTGAAGTATATCCCCTTTACTGTGGTTTAAAACAACCCGAGGTTAAGGGAACATCTCTGATTCTTTCTTATTATCTTTTACGCCAGTCTGTGCAATTTAACTGTGGTGTGATTAGTATATTATAAACTCCTCCTCTGGCAAGTGGCTAATATCGTTAGAGTTAATACCTACTCCTCCTGCAAGAGCCGTGCTCACTTCGGTTAATAAGGGGCTTTACTTTATGAGGCTAGAGTAGAAAGCTGGGATATAGTTCCATGTGCCTCCGGGCTACATAGAGGATTCATAGAGTGGACTGTGTTCCCCGGTCGAAGGAAGACCGAGGTGATCCTTTTGAATCCATAATATTATGTAGTATGCGCTCGACTATAAGGTCATAGAAAGTCCTAATTTAGTACTTATTGGTGGGATTAGACCGTAGGGTCACACTACTGAATCCTCCCAAATCACAATAATCCCTCACATGGGTCATTAGCCAATGCCCTGTGAAGGATTTCAAGCATTATCCTAGCAATTACTCGGAATGCTCTAATAAGATTAATATTCCACCTATAATATAAAAGCATAATAATAGCGTCTTTTCATTCCAGTAAAACAGGAACTCTTTAATCCCTTCTTATTACCGTAACCTGCACGACTCATAAGAGCCACCTCTTAGGCCACAAAAAGGAGTACAGACATTCTCGAACAACCGATCGTATATAATCACTTTTCACCGTCTTCTCTTTATTGTTCACGAAACACGGCCAATCCTCGCTCTAATTATGTACGCCGCTTCCTTCATTACGCTTGCCCTCTCAGGCCTTGTTGCCGCCTCGCCCCAAGGCGTCCCCGATAAGCCAATCCAGTTCTGGGCTCGCCTCTACGCCGACTCTGCGAATTGCAGCGGTGGAAAGACCTATAGCTATCTCGGCACCCAAGACAACTGCATTAACAAGGCTATTCCTGGAACCGGCTCAGCAATTGTGCAAATTGGAGAGGTTGGCAAGTACTACCTTGCAGGATGGACCGAAGCCGACTGCAAGGGCCAAGTCGTCCTCGTGGAAACAAACCCCGGAGTCTGCACCGATTTAGGTGGCACGGCTGTTATGAGCTGGTCTAACGATATGAAGCCATTTGGACAGTAAAGAGTAAAGGGTCTATATATGTAATGAACTATCGTTAAGAATATTATATATTTCTGCGGTAGTTTTCGTGGGTGGAAGAGCGATAAATCTAGCATATTAATAGTACAACTCTCACGGTTATACTATATATACTTTGTAACCTCTTGCTTCTGGATATTAATAAAGGAGTAACTCTTAATTAGGCTTATGCTATATTAAAGTACTTTAACATAAGGTCTTTATTCTTAATCTACTAACCTTATATATCTTTTATCTATAAATACTAGTGACCCTATTAATAATAGAGACGCGTTATTGCTCTAAAAGAGTTGACAGCAGGACAATCTGTTGCATATTTAGCTATTATATAACCATAACAGTTTATCTGTAATAGGGTCCCCTCTATGCCACTGAATATTCTGAAATCGTAATAATCTTTCGTGGAGGTTAAAAGCTTAAGTCGGAGAAACTGTAGTTTCGTTTCAATGCCGTTATCGCCATCCGGTATGATCATGGGGTGTTCGGGTTGTATATGCCGTAACTCAACCTTGTCAAGGATTTTCTTAGTGTCGATAATCTAGAAAACAGCTTCAATGACCATAAATATCATGCCTACCCCTGAATAAAAGATAGACGACTGTAATTTATGATCGCGAGTCCACAACATCTCAGACCTCAGCAAGTTCCTCCAGGCGGGGTCACCATTGACCATACCTAATACAGGGGCACCCAAGAGATCAACCCGGTTATAAGATCAGAAGCGATTCGCTTTGCTCACACGAGACTAGCACCAATATAGTTTTTCGTGGTATGTCGGAAGTCCGACCAATGGTATCTCGCTGCACCTATGGTTGGCAGCTATGTTGACGGAGTTGATGTCAAATTCAAAACCGTAGGTGAACGGCTTGCCAGCTATCTCCATTGCTGTTGAATATGCACTTTTGTTCCTCGTGAGTGCATCGGAGAATTCAACTGAGGAGGTAAGGTTCTGCACCCAATAAGAGGGACCTAGGTCTCTCCGTTGCAGGCTTTTGCAACATACGCTAGGCACCATCTTGATTGTTAGATCTTCTTGCCTACCACTAGAGTCTGCGATGCTCTCAAGATATGACGCGGCAATGCTGCTCATATGGTGAGTGGTATGTGCTTTCGGCTCTCAACTTCCGAGAGAAACCTTATCGACTTTGAGGATATCGTCCAACTGATCTGTCGCGCTTGTGTCGCCTGAGAACGCAACGGATAGCGGAGAGTTGTTGCAGGGGACTCGAATCGTTCCATTCGTAACCTGAGTAATTTAATCGAGAGCTGACGTGTTTGAGCAAGCCTGCATGCATGGAACCCTTGAGCTTAGTTTATTTGGTTGCCATTTCGAATGAGAGCTTCCCTCGATGATAGGCCACCTTCCATGCTACATCGTGTGATATCGCGCCGGCACACAACGCTGCAGCTATTTCTCCACTAGAGTGCCCTATAACAGCGACTGGCTCGATGCCCCAAGACTTGAGTAACTCAACAAGAGCTACCTGTAGGATAGTTGACAAAGTCTGAGCGAAACTGACTCGGTATAAATTGGATGCTGTATCTCTACGGCTGAATTCCTCAAAGGCTATCCACGGGCATTCTAGTTCATGCTTGGGATAATTATCAGCAGCGACAATAGAGTCTTTGAAGACTGGACATAGAAAAGGATCACGTTCCATTTCTACCTGTTGGGCTCCTTGCCCGGTGAACACAAAAGCAAAGCGGCGGTTGTTCAGGGACCGAACTGGCTTAGACTCAGCGGATGATAATTCTTTAGAAGCTCATCCAAGGTCCTAGCTACAACTTAGCTCTTCCATCGGAGTATAGAACGCACTTATGACGAGTGTGGGAGCCAATCTGTTGAGATATGTAGTGTATGAAACGGAAGCTACTTTTTCAAACTGTTTTTCGAGATGAGTTGCGTATCTCTGTTTCATCTTTAAAACTATAGCTTCTTTATGGGCCGAGAAAACGAAGAGACGTTGGTTGAGAGCCTTTTCAAATAGGGAAGCCAAGCTTTGGCTGTCCATAAAGTCCACTAGGACTCCAGAGTCCGCACTGACCCGGTATCGGTGCTTCCACTAGAACTTAGGACTTCGACTTCGAGCTTTTTGAAGGGTATCTTAGGGTTCAGGTTGTTAAGATGAATATTAGGTGGTATCAGACCCTTTTCCATCACCAGCACAGCTTTAATAAAGGCTGCCAGTCCAGCAGGACCTTCGGTACGGCCAATCTAACAAGTTTCACTCAGTTTATACCCGTAGAATCCATTAATGGAGTTAACTTACCTTTAACTTCACTGAGCCCACCATTAATGTCCTGCTGGGATCTCCACTTTGAGTCAAACTCGGGCCAATAGCTAGCAGCTCAGCCAGTCCACCAGCTAAAGTACCAGTTACCTAAATGTAAGACGTATCAGCTACCTGATACTAAATACATATTGTGTAGAACTCCAAGTCTAACACTTACATGGGCCTCGAAATATATTGTGTCATGATAGTCAAGACCAGCCCTCCTGGACATGGGACTGCTGAGATCAGCCTGCACACTTGGACTCGGGAGTGTGGAGGGGTCATCATGATTGATTCCAATACCCCAAATGACGGCTCTGATGGGGTCTCTTTCTCGAATTGCCGGATCTAGAGACTTATTAATAACAGCCCTTATACCCTCATTACGACTCCGTTAATGCTGGCGTGAAAAGACTCTGAGAGACGATCATTTGACAAAAAGCTCATGTTGGACATCCACATTGGCATGTGGGGATTTATCATTAGTGTCGTGCCGGCAGCGACAGCCATCTTGGAGACGCCTTCCCTTATAGACTGGCAGACCAGATGGAGAGATCCCAAACTGGAAGAACAAGCTGTATCGAGTATGAGACTTTGGCTGTGCCAGTCGAAGAACCAGGAAACACGGGTTGCCTGCATAGACAAGCCACTTCCAACTCCGCTGTATTTTGATGCAGATTCAGGGTCTTGTATAAGCATGTCAGACCAGTCTCGAGTAAAGGTTCCAACGTAGCAGCTTGTGTCGCCTCCAACAGTGTCTTTCATCCTATACCAGTCGCTCTCAAGGCCTTTATAGACAACTTCATCCAATCCCCACCACGGCTATAGGTATCGTGGTTTATTAAATATATTGGAGGCCATGATCACGAAAACGGAACTGGCGTGAGTCGAAAAGGTGTAAGGAACTTGTAATGGTTCGTTAGATACTGGTATAATACCATAAACAACGGATTTTTGCAGGAAGACTTGGGTTCATGGCATTAGCGTCTTGCTTTAATGAACAATTATATAGCGCTGGTTTACGGACTCGATTACCTACCTATGAATCTAAGTTGTGATCTCACGCTAGTCGTACTTTTACCCAGCCGAAAATATTCTCTGATACATAGCGAATTCCTGTAAGTATTATAAGCATAAGTCTATAGATCAATTGCACCGGAACCAACAGGTACTAAAGAGCCAGAATAAGGTGATGGGCTGACCCTGCATGTATGTGCGGGAAGTGTATTATAGTTGGCTTGCCACTGGTATTAGGGATTGCTCGCTCTGGAATTCCTGTAGTTCTGAAATTAGTATGATACTTTTACTGCGACTGAGCTCTCTAATGCAATATGGAAGCTCACGAATCATCTCGATAGGTCTTAGTCGGCGGCATTTGTATTCTTGCAATGGTGTATCTCATTTTGACCAGTCTTGCGGACGGCCCGTGCCGGGGCCACACAATCACGACCGCCGCTCTCGAATGCTTAGCATTCTTTGTGCTTGGGGTTTATTTAAAGCTCCGTCACACTCATTCATGGCGTCTATCCATCTTAATAACAATATATCTTTCCGCCCATATCCTGCTAAATATAGCGACTAGACGGACGCTTTGGTTGATGATGGGAGTTTCTACCATTCTCATTATCTATGGCATCAACATTCTGCTTCGAGTATTAATTCTCCTTTTTGAAAATGTCAAAAAGAGTCGTCTGCTGCTCAACTCTTTATACGATTTGGAAGAGCTGGTAAGCCCAGTAGCCATGCCCCTACACCGCTGGATGATCCCCCTTCTTCGATTAGGCTATGATACAATACTGTCTATGGCAACCCTGACACCACTTTTGGAAGATCTCAAAAGTCGGCAGCTAGAATGTAAAATAGGTCAGTCAATGATTTTGGTCAATTTCAAATCAGGTTAGGAGAAGTAAGGATTGTGAAATCTTCCACCGTCGCATTTCTCAATTGAGAAAGCTATCGATCTTCTATCTCTCAGTTGTCTTTAGGACCAGCGCGAAAAGCTCGGGTTTTTATGCTAGGCAGGATCCATAGCCATGCATCTCATTGAGACAAGACATACCGTACTTGCCGGGGCAACAAGAATCCTCTTATAGAGTAGCTATTGGTTCTTGTTAAAATGGGTGGGTTCTAAGCATTTAATACCACATGCTATCGTAATTTTTTACTTTATATAAGGCCAATAGGGTCCCACTACAGCCGGATAAGCGGCACATTTACATTTTACCGCTGGGATGATCCCATCGTTCGAATTTTATAATACCCCGCATTTATTCACCTTTTATTATCACCAAATCTGTGGAAATCCGCAACAGGTTCCTATAAAACACCGAACAGATCCTCCTTAATTAACGTCGGTATCTACTATAATGACTTCAACAGAGCCTCATTTCCTCGATAGGTTCATTCAGGCATCGGCCGGATATATCGTTCCCACAGTTTTGCTGGCAGCTAACCTTACTGCTTACCTGAACAAAGATGAAACTAGACCTTATGAAATTCTTGGTCTTAATTTCCTTGCCAACTTCTATTTACTCTATACCTACCTCAGAGGCAATCGAACCGCTCCAAATGCCCGATGCAATAGCGCTGTATCATCTTGAAGATTTTCAGCCCGAGGATTCCGCACTTGAGAAGCGGAGACACGTTAGGGTTAGTTGAACCTCTTGTAACTACTCACTGCATTGCTGACGTTTTCTAAGGTTTGCGAGAGGATTCTGGCTGCTGGCTCGACATGTGTTATTATTGGAGGTGCTATTAAGGTAAGAAATGCTTGGAAAGCATATTATTGCCATACTAATACTCTCTATTAAGGGAGCGGTCCTTCAGATTAGTAAGTATAAAGTGACTTAATATAAATCTCGCGTTAATAAAGTTTCCAGGTTCTTCTATTAAGCATGCTTCAAATATGAAGACTTGTACCACTTTTACTGGACGCGCTGGACCAGACGGCGAGCTCTTTTACCGATATCGTGTATGTAAACTTGGCTATTACATGCTTGTTGTTAAAATAGGTACTAACACTCAGATTTGCAGTCTGCAGGTAGAAATTGTGATACGACGGCAGAACAGGAAACTATTGCCGGTGCACTCGAGTATCACTTTAAGAAGCATGGCTTAAAGATATGTGGTACCCAGTGTTTGGATCTGACCCACGGTGGGACTTGGAATGGATACCTTGCTATCGGACCTGCAAAGAGTTTTGATCATAAGTTATATTGGTAGGCCTCAAATAGTGCTCGGGGGGCTTGCGGAGGGAAGTATGAGAGTCGGTACCGAGCTAATCGAGGATACCGTGGAAAAGCTGGTTAAGATCCTTGTCCACGCCGTTGCTGTAGATGGAGAAGGTATCGGAGGGATAGCAGCGAAGAGGCGCAGCGGCGTGAACTGTTAGATTGGAATGGGGTATGTCAGTATACCATAATAACCAATCGGGATAACTAGCTCCGGGACCAGCGAAGTGGACCAGTGACAACATAGGCCATGACGGTTCTTCTTGTCCACTGTTCTTTGTCTTGGATCATGACGATATGTGGTCTGTCGTGTAGCGAAGCCGAGGATGTTGGGGTAGAAATGATGGTGGACTATTCGTGTTGATGAAAGCTTCTTAGGATTCGGTGAACCTTGCCACTCAGGTTTGATGTTTTATGGCTTCTGATGATGAGTGGTGGAACTCAGGTCGAGTCTTGCATGTTCTCAACCAGGACCTTCGATACCGCCGGAGGATTGGACGACAATGCTAGAGGCAATCGATGTCCGTCATTAGCATGGTTTCCTCATGTCACGTGCTTGCCCGATTGACCGTCAATGGGGTTTGGACCTACCCTATATTGCATCAAACGAGGGTTTAAGAAAATGAACAGAATCAACAAGTCTATAATGCAGAAGAGATGTGGTCTGATTCTTCCTTTCGAAGTTGTTTATTAGTGTGAGAGTCAGTGGTGATTTTTGGAGGTACAAGGCGGATTACTTGTCGGCGATTGCCTGATCCGGACTGATAAGATCCGCTTTAGCACTCTTGACCACTGAAACCGGCTAGGATCCACTGAAGCAAGCGAAAATTCCAGGGCTGGACTTTAACACCACCATTCAAATGACGACAGTAGGCAGGTAACACCGATTTCTTCACATCACGCCACAGTAACCATGCATGGTATGCCACGATTTGTCACAATATTCCTCTTGCTTGCACCAGACCTCGACATTCTGTCTTTAATATCAAGCCATACCAAATTAGCTACCAGGCGTCCACTGGTTAATTGCGAATCTATAATTATAAAAGAATATTACTAAGCTCTACCGACATTATTCAGAGGTATAGGGTGGATACGCTGGAGCAATAGAGTCATGAACAAGAGAGGATGTCCCATTAGCAGGGTTGCTGGACAAGATAAACGCAATACTCTCATGAAGGAACGGGGACTGCCTTTAGACTTAAATCAAATCGCGAGAGATAGGTTGTCTTTTATCTTGGACGAGTAAGACGACGTGGTACTTTAGTAACACGTTGGTGATCGAGGGCAAGCGACGGTCGGTGTCTTTATCTCTGCACGTGGACGTCTCCGTCAGCTCCAGCAAATCCTTAGGCAGGACGCTTCCACCGCGTGTGGGCTTCGGGCTTAAGGCTGGATGGGAATGGGTGTCGAGGAGATCCTAGCAAGTGAGACGTAGGCCTGAGTCGACGGGGATGTTGTGTGAGGGTGATGATAATCTCAATTCGGATCGGGTTCGTCGCGGTATGGCACTGATATCGTATGGATTGCTCCTGCCTCTGGTATCCAGACCTGGTCCATCAGCTTCATGGTACTCCAAGCGGTTTAGGCTACAAGTTCTTGTCGCACACCTCAGTACTTGTCTCGGTTGTGATCTGCGATCCCCCAAGATCACCTGCAAGCTACCAAGCCGTGAAGGTAGTCTCGCTTGGTAACTCTGCTATTCAGAAGTGATTGAATGGCCTAGTTGAAGCATCTTCCACTACCATCCTCGTTCCACATCTCGCCTGGCGTGGGTGCTGACTTGTCTTGTTGAACTTGATCAGGCTGCTCATCCGGCCGTTAGTGACAGTACAATCCAGACCAGACGCCATGCAGTCTCCTGGGTACCTCCCGCTTTTCCTCATGTCGCCGGACAACTCTTGTGTAAGGTTTTAGAGACTGCGAGAGCGTAGCCGTTGCTGATTAAGGCTGCGAGCTCCATCCTCTTGGATACCGACGCTGTGCTGTCATCCTGGCGGTTTTTCACGCCAGCCTTGGGCCAAGGTGCAATAAAAGGTGAGTGCTATCGAGTTCCCGTGATCCCTGGAGCAGAGTTCGGTAAGTCACTGATTCTTGCTCTGGCACTTATAAGTCAAGTCCATCACCAATCCAGGCAGTGCTACAATCATACCATTAGCATTGCGCAGGCCAAGGTTCGGTTGAAAGGACAGGGGAAGACAGTATACGTTAACGATGATGCAAAAGGTAGTTGGTGCGCGTAGCAATATCCCATGGCACAGCGGCGATGCGAATAAAAAATTCAAAATTTGTTTTGGCCTGCTGAGTTCAGCTCATATCGGTTCGTCGTTGACACCAACGACAAGAGCGGGAAGACGTGACTTCCCTGCACCTTCATTTGCATTGAGACCTGACTCGATCACTTCCTTTTCTTCCAGCGTCTCGGCCTAATAATAGTATGCCTAGCCCTCATCTGCTGGATAATCCGCATAATGCCCACTATTATCATCATGTCGATGGTCTGCTATGCATAGGCAGACGCGTCCCTCGTCTCCACCATATCCTTGCGCGCTCCGCGGCGTTCTACCGTTAAGCGGTTAAGTATGGGGGGAATGGCGTTTGGGTGTATAGTTAGAACCGTGGAGTGAAGGCCGGGAAGTGTATGGCGCCTAATGTGAGGAGCGGCATATTCCCGTCGAGTCTGGAGGCAGCTCCTTAAGCAGTGAATATCTATTGACGAAACTATAGAGCGTTTAGTCAGTCTTATTATTTTTGCTGTCTCATGAAGAGGAGAGGACGTCAGTAAGGAAGAGGCCACCTTTGGGCGCGGGGTATATCAAGGGATAAGAGATAGCATTTAAAGCATCCGAGGAGCAAATTCGGCATAGACTCTTTTCCAGTTAAGTAAGACCAGACGCTGCTCGGACCATTATAAAAGTGGCATAGGGAGTAATAGCTATAGCCGTCAAAACCGGCCACGCCGCAGTCAGAGCTGCCAATGGCGCACCTAAAAGCGCCCTCTCGATCGACGACAGAAGCAGGGTAAAAGTGGTGCAGATAAAGCCGTCACTGTTCAAGAGGGTTACACAAGGTCACATCCTTCATGGTCGACACTAGTTCGAAATCGAAGACGCGCCATAGTACCCGACTATTCCAGATATATACGTATAGCCAGGTTAAATGGATGGATCTATTAGCCTGACCTGACAAGAGACATGGTAAGATTATAATCCCTGTAACTAGTACTCTGGTCGCTGGCTGTCTCTAATTGATAAACAGCGCCCTTTACGTCATCGCCCTGCATGCATGCAGACTGGACCACCAGAATGAGGCATGATGTCATCCAATGCAGTCATATCCCGGAGTAGTAATAAATTACCAACCCTCTAGCACCAACCTCCCCTCGTTTGGCCAAGACTCGGCAATGAAAAAAGGTGGAAGTGGGTGGTGATATATCTGCATTAGAAACTGGTTGGCTCTTGTTGTTGGAATATTGGAACATTATCGATAGCCACATGCGTCACTCAACAGTTACCATCCAGTGGTCAGCAGATAAACTGTAAGCATCGATAACCGGCCGCTATTTACCTCATTGATGGTGGAGTTCTAAAGGTACCCGATGGTGGGATTGGTCTATGCCACAGTAAACAAGTAAAGTGAAGCGAAAATGGCTTCTCTTAACCACTCTTGGCGTCCTCTTTGAGATGGGAATTGTCAGCTTGCTATGAATATATAATAGAGACGTGGATTGCTAAGTAGTCCACGAGAAAATAAAAAGTCAAGGAACGCTTACAGTATCCCATACACGAATTCACTCAAATGTTATATGTCCAGGATGGTATTCTATAAAACCAGTTCGAGCTTTGAGGCTTATCCCCAGCCAGTTATCACGATGTTCCAGCATGTACCCCCTCATTTGGCATTGCTCTTTAATCCTAAAATAAACTTTACCATCCTGCTAGGGAGCCTGTTATACTTTCGTGTTATATACAACCTCTTCCTCCACCCTTTACGAAGGGTTCCCGGCCCCTTGCTGGCTAGATCCAGCGGATTCTGGAGACTGATCAGATACTTTCGAGGCACCTGGCACGAGGACGTCCTAGAGCTTCATAGGAAATATGGGCAGGTTGTTCGCATATCGCCTGGAGAGGTGAGCTTCACAAACCAAGACGCGATCAAGGCTATATATAGCCATGGAAGGAATGTCACAAAGGTAAGGATGCACCCATTCACCTCGTGATAAAATACCAAACTTTAGCCAGGGAAAGTTTTATAATACATTTATCGTCCCGAATACGACGATCAGCTTCTTTGCAACGAGGGACAATAGAGTCCACCGGTTCCTTCGGTCGCGCGTTTCCAATGCATATTCCATGACGTCGATTCTTGGCATGGAGCCACTGATCCAAGGCGTGATGGATCTCAACCTCAGAAAGCTCGGCGAACTGGCAGACGAGGGAGAATACTTCCCGCTTGAAAAGATGGTGAACTACTTTACATCTGATGTTGTCGGACAACTAGCCATCGGTGGCATGATCGGATTCCTGGAACAGAGAAAGGACGTCGGTGGCATCATCCAGTCTATTCACGATGGCTTCTATCTCATGGGTAACATGGGCATCGTTCCGCTGCAGATGCTCTGGATCAACAATCCGGTATCCAAATGGCTTACCAAGACCTTTGGCGGCGATCGACTGAATGCATTTGATGTGTTTATTGACTGGCTGGATGATAGAGTCGAAGAGAGGATGACCAATGGCCTATCACCCAGTCAGCCACGGGATCTACTTCAATACTTTATCGAGGCCAGGGATCCTGAGGGACGTCAAGTAGGCAAGAAGGAGGTCATGATTGAGGGTGTAAATATCCTGGCTGCAGGGTCTGATACAACGGCCATCAGCATTCTGGCTTGCCTGGGATATCTCCTTACCAATCCCCTCGCCAGGGCAAAATTGATAGAAGAGATCGATAACGCTTATCGAGACCTTAACATCGACGATGAAGGGCGAGACATCTCTTTCAAAGAGGCTGCGCAGCTGCCGTATCTGTCTGCTGTCATTATGGAAAGCACTAGGCTTCATCCATCCATTCAGTACCAGCTCCCCCGGGACATTCCACCTGAAGGAGCTCAGATTGGAGAATATCTTCTTCCTCCTGGCACTACGTGCAGTATCAGCGCGAGGGCTGTAAACTGTTCACGCGAGCTTTTTGGTCCAGATGCGGAAGACTTCCGCCCTGAGCGATGGATTCCCCGAGACGCCAAAGATGAAGAGCGGATCAAGAGCGAGAAGTCTCTGCTCATGACAGTAAGTCACGCCATGATCACTCTCAGAGTCTTGGTATTAACACGAGTGATACCAGTTCGGTATGGGCAGCCGCAGCTGCATAGGGAAGCATCTGGCAACAGTCGAAGTCTACAAGTATATTTCTCAATTCTTTCGGTACTATGATGCCGAACTGCTGAGTAAGACGAAACCTTGGAAGACGAAGACGCAGTGGTTTTCCTTCCAGCAAGACTTTCTTGTTCTTCTTAAGAGGAGAGAGCAGGTATAGAGTATATGGGTTTCTCTCTGCACGATAATATGCAGCTGTGATGCTAGAGTGGATGTGGCATTGAGAGGTGATTCATCGACAAGGGTGTGGAACTATTCACCTGAGAGGCTACCCGCAGAAAACCTTGGCAGACTAAATATGGCTGAAGATGCAGGCTTCTTGTAGTTGCTAGAGGTAACCGATAGCTATACACGGCAAGTACTGTGGGTTGCCTGCCGCTGATCACATAACCCAAAGACACTTGACGGATCCCATAGTTGGTTAGGTTCATTATAAGAAGAAACCTGTATTTTCGACCGTCCGATAGCACTGGTGGAAGTATCCCGCCGGAGTGATGCAGGTTCTTAATAGAGGTGGTTCGGCGTCTCGATAAGAGAAGATGTAAACGGTTAACCCATGAGCACATCGATGGTGGCTGCATCAGATATGAGGTTGGCGCAGGCACATGTTTGGCAATGAGAGGTGTCTTGTATTTGAGTATCTCAAGATGGCTTCCGTGATGGCCATACTAGTTGTGAGATAGAGTCAGGCTCGCCTGATGTCAATAGACCAAACTGCTTGCACAGACTGTTTGGTTTCGAGCCGAGAAATGTCAGTCAGGTTGAAAACTATCGCTTTAGGTAGCGAGGGCTCCTGCTAGTGTAAGTCTCTTCAGGATCTCCTGTATATGTGAGCTTGTCTAGAAAGGTTGCAGCCTGGATGTTGTCTAAGGGCCTGGGGGCCCAGGTAGTATACGTACTCCTTGGACAGTCTCCCGGCGTGAAGACTGAGATAGTCGTTTGGTTGTGTTTTATGAGAGTACTGGTTGAATGGGGACGATTGGAAACATGATAGTTCTTACTTGGCGCAATGTGTAGTCTATTTGGCCACTCGAAAGAAGGTTCCTTTATCAGGACGTAAAGGGCAATATAGGCTGTTGCTGTAACCGAGACCAAAGAGCGCACAAGGGTTCTGCCCTTGTAGTATTGGACGAAGGTTGGCTATTGGTTACTATTATACAAAACAGCTCATAAAGAATCCGGCAAGAAAAGGGTAAAGACGTCTATACGTAATGGTCATCAATTATCGATATAGATCGGAGGCAGGATATATATCAAGTTGAACCAACCATCATAGGTGTGATGGAACCTAAGTGCCTATCCGGTATCTCATTGAGCTCTTGCAAGAGTACTGTCTCACCTCGGACGGTTTCGATCGATACAATCGACGAGATTGGGGCGTTACTTAGAAATGTTTGTGAAGCTAGCGAAGTTGGCTTTGCTCGGACCTAATACTGCAGAACAGACTCCTTGACAGTTATGATCCCAACGAGTATACTAACGCCCAAGTGCCCTCACAGCTCAACGGCCGACGCTTCATCATCTGCCGATAAGATCAAGACCCAAGACATCGCACATCGTAAGACAGGCCAGAATACGTCCCAGAACCCGTAACTAAGCCTGGGACTGACCCTGCACAGGGGTGTATAGAAACGCCATACCAGCCCGACAAGATCATCACTGTCGATGCGAATCCTGCTGTCAAGTCTGAAATCTGGCAGCTTCTAATCCCCCAGAGTACGGGGAACATAACACCGATACCAGAACAACCCCAGGGCCACTCTCAAGGTCCCTTACGAGGGCTAAATGCCAATGTCTACCAAAGCATTCTCCACTTGGCTATGAACGTCACAACAGGAGTTATCACTCTGGACGAACTGGTCAATGTCCACCCAAGAAATGAGCAGACCGAAGGTTAATCGAGCTGTGGCGGATGGTCACAAAGTCCACAAGGCCGCTGTAACCATTCAGGGAAACGCGGGAGACAGTCCAGAAACCCGTCGCTCGGTCCCTCGGATGAGATTTGTTCGGCGTTCAGGCTGCCAAAGACGCGAGTGACAACATCAGTCCATGTTGGATTACAGAGATACGGGAAGGGTACCTTTGAAGCGTCGATGAAGCTCCTCGATAAGATTTCATCGAACTGGTTATATTTCAGAAATGAGTAGTGTCGTTATTCTCGGAAGCTGTCTAATTCAGTAAGCTTTTGATTACGCCGAAGAAATGTATGTAAGCGAATGGTGTCGAGAAATGATCTCTCTGCCTGTTAGAACACTGGAGCTGCTATGGTACTGTTAGGAAGTGTTTATACCTGGCTTTCTTATTCATCCCCACTTCCAAGGCCTAACTCTACCAGCATCACGTTGCCGTGGACATAATTGCATCTGAATCTGCCGAGATACAGTAAACCATATGATACCGACAATAACCAAGTCCCCGAGAAACCCAAAGACACAAGGCGAGGAATGGGTCCTTTATTAGGAGCACATCCCAGTAATAGAAATACAGACACAGCAGTTTCCTTTAACCCCAGCCAGACGACATTGCCAGGCGTTCTACGAATGCGTCTCTGATACGAATCAGCCACATACCGGAAGCCTCTTGTATTATAATTGACGTAGGACCTGGAATTAAATGAACGTGGAGAATTCAGTGGCTGACCTGCCGTAATTATCGCCGAATCTCTTTCGACAGCCTCACGCGCAATTTTAAGACGTCGTATACCCCCAGCATTGAGTGCTGGAATGTTGGAACCTTGACGACCAGCATCCGTCGTTGCGTGACTGGACAAGTTGGAAAAGAAGTCCTCGGCTGTTGCAGAGTCACGAGTTATGAGGACTGTGACCGTTGCGCCACCAGCTCCCGTGCAAACTGCCGCCCGTTTCTGCCAGTCTGATGTCGTTACAGGCATGCTTTATCCACAGCATTCGTATCCAACGCGTCGACATGAGTCAAGAGCCCGGTTGACGAGCTTTTCGTTGAAACCTATGAAGAAGCACTCTTTGGCCTCGAAAAAATTCTTGAGGGATACCTCAACGAGCTTGCGCGGCGTGAACCTCGTATGAGGCAACAGAATCAGGCTTAGATACACCGAGATGATAATACCTTTTGATGGTCGAACATCATTTACCACGTCCAACCCGCTATGGGAGTAGCACGGCGCAGAGCTCTTCTATGGGTAATGATGCTCGAGATCTATACGTAAGACTGGAAACCCTCTCTCATTACTCGCCTCATATCCTAACCGCAATCCTTCTGAGGAACTGGAAAGTACCCTGAGACCCTTTTTGAGGTACCACGGAGTACCGGCTCCTCCACAGGAGACACTTCGGACCGCTGCACCGCCACTTTCACACAGCACGCCCTCCCAGCGCCTGCGGGAGCCTATAGACACAAGCAATATCCAACTTCCCTCACGGCCCGTTTGAGATCGACAAAGAGGTTAGGGTGACGTGGCACGTGCCGTACTGATAAGACTCGTGGAAAGCCGACAAGCACGAGATGTCATAGAACTGTTATCCTACGACCCCAGTGCCACTCTAGTTCAACGCTCTCGACGTCTCACCAGCCTATTAGGCCAACTCTTTTTGAGGACCGCGAAGTGTCAACTACGATTTACCGCGACCGGCGCAACCTCATACTAACGCCTTGTCACTCACACTTCAGGCTTATCTTATAGATACGTCTTAAATATTAGAATGGACTTAGACCTGATTGGAAGCATAGAAGGGCCTACCAGCTCGTTATGCGTGAAATAGGACATAAGTTTGCCTGATCCAAAACAGGTCAAATTCAACGGGCATTAGAGAGGCAATACAAGCCCTAACAGTCTTGTACTCTTGCAAAGATAGGATCGGGCTTAACGTACATTACTAAACCAAGCTACATACCGTCGTATCAAACCATTGTTAGAAAGGCATCGTATGGACATACTTATCCAGCTCGAAGTCAAGATCTAATAACCAACCTTTCCGGATACATCCACCAACGTCCGGCAGCGGTATCGTCCATAGCCCGTAAAGACTTCGCGCCAACCAGCTAAACATCTGCTGGTTATACTCAGACAACGGACCAGCCATATCCCTCTCCAGAGCTTCTCTATACTCGCTACCCCAGGCGGCACAAGTGAAGGTCCTGGTCGGGGTATAGGGTTGAGTGGTCCGCGGGTCAGAGTAAACCCTGGTATTATCAAGTACAGGATAGCGCATGCCAAAGTCTTGGCGGAGCCAGCGGACGTCAGAGAGGACTTCAACACACTGCATTTCGGTACAGACATGAGCGGTATGGCTTTCTGATGAAAAGTGTTAGCAAGTAGGGTGGTCCATAGAGACCACTACATACTGTGGTAGTCCCAGCCGACCAGAACTGTTTGAAGTTTAGGCTCAAAAGACCAAGTAGGCGGGGCGTTAAACATCTTCAAGTCCCTGCCAGTAACATAGAACTCCTGATATAAGGTCTAGAAATATACATTAGATATATCATTACGGGGTATCTATTGGAAACAACTTACCTTCCAACAGTTTGATCTCGCCCATATCCCATGATTGACGAGCTCGTCAGCTGTACCGTCTTTATTAGATAAGTAACCGCTATCTATAACAGTGTTATATAATGCAATAAGCTCCTGATATGAAGTCAAGCCTTGATCTGACAGCTCGGCGCTATCGAAGACAATCGGAAACAAGTTGTCGGGGTTGGCAGCGCTATCGGAAGAAGGATCATAGTTGCCAGCGGAACCAAACTCACAGGCGCTACATGACGCGAAATGACAGCCTCTCATAATAGAGTTCAGATACAGGAGGCAGGCCCCCTGACAGTCTGAAAAGGATGTATTGTCCCTAAGTAAAAGATCTGGACGTGACGGTCCGAAAGTTGTGATTAAACTCGACTAGGCTGGCGAGGCGTCTGTGTTTTATTCCCAAGGCCATTGCAAGATCTAATGTGGTTGAGAATGACGTTAGTGACCGGTGGCCTGCATATGCATCTCTACGAGTGGCGACGTTACACAGGACGGTGAGGTGGCAGATATCCCGTTATCTACATACATAGATCTTGAGTTTCTGACTATAATTTCTTGGAAATAGCCAATCAAGAAAGCATTAGCAATATTACAAATATCAGGAGATTTACTCTTGTGAGAATATATATCTATTGCTAAAATCAAGTTAAGAGTAATGCAATTAATATTACCGGGTATTATAATTGACGAGGCTGAGACCCCTTGAGAATATAAGAAAGAGGCTGGCTATAGGTCCTTTTGTCAAGATATAACCACGTAGAATTGGCTGGAAAGTGGAAAGCGGAATGATGCTAGGTTTTGCTTCTGGATGCAGCCAAGGTTCATATCGGAGCATCTTGCCCGTATCTTCTTGAGCTGAAAGATGTGGCTGATAGACTTGCCGCCAATAACAGGACTAAGCAGTCGACAGGGGGTTCGGACTTAGCGACTACATCTCCACACCGGTCATATCTAGCCTGTTAAATGTCTTAGATCCATTGCCATCATCGTTTCATCGTAGATTAAGAAATTACTTTAATAGTTTTATGAGAGGATTGCACCGAGAACCCGGTGGATGCTCCCCATCCACTTTTTTAAACCTGGCAGATATCATGTCAACTGTTTGATTGGAGATGAGACAAATACGTGTCCACGTTGCTCATTTCCCACTTTCGTTGCCGCCTAGACTGTCTGTCTTGATGCAATGTTGGTCAGTTACCCGAACTCGCCGGAACGCTTGCTGCGTGCGTACTTGTAACCCCGATCCACAAGATCATGTCCAGTGTATGAGTATTAAAGTAGATCCGCCGTACCATAGTAGCTCGCACGATCTGGTATGCAAGGAAATTAACACCATCGACATGTTGCTACTTCATGCGGTGACCCGGGCGTCTATTAATATGGCTCAGACTTGGGTACTCTCCTGATTCTCATCAACGAGAATGCCTCTTCACCTCTCAATTCCCTCTCCTCCTTTGTAGCTTCTTATATCTTCTATTGGCAATACTGTTGAGGGGACCAATCGCAGCCCCACATAGGTCAGTTTTCCATTGGCGATGAGCATAGTGTCGCACCGCTTGCGTCGCCATGGGATGTCAGTTGAGAGGATATATCATGGCGTGCTGACTGGTGATAAGAGTGATAAGAAATGCGGCGAAGAAATGATAAAAAAGTATGTTGTTAGCAGCCAAATGCAGAAAAAGAGGTGATAAAGTGAGATGAGGGAAAAGTAACACCAAACAGACGGTCCTACGTAATGAGAGCAACGCAACCCGAGGATGAAGATCCAACCTACGGAGACTCAATCAACGGGCAATATGTGCAATCAATGAAACGGGGTGACTATGAACCACCTGGCCCCTATACCGAGGCATGCAAAAATCCACGACTACGAGGGAGCAATTTGTTGAATGTAATAACTAATTATCACTCGTTGTGTCCGCAATGAATGCTCCCTTGTATGCATAATCAAGATAGAAAAAACATGAGATATCACCCATCTTGTTTCACCTACTCACTACCTATATCACAGCGCGCAGATTGAAGAGATGTTAGACTTATTAATTGCACTGAGCTCTAAACCTCCTCGGCTTTACATTTTGCGTGTTAGTCTGTAGGATACGAGATCAGGTTCTTACCCAAATGGAGTTTGATGGGACGTGATCCCCATCGGTACGTGAAGTGAGCTACTATCCCGACCGATCGCAGCTGGTGGATGCTTGAATGACCGTTGCCTTGTTGTCAGAGAATTTAGTTGAAGTAACCGCATTCAACCCAGAGTCAGCTGAGCCGACGTTTTGGCATGTCTTAGAGAAGGGTAAGTTTCCCTCCACCAATTCAGAAACAATCTGTTCTAACGAGCCACGGTGGAGTGTTTCAAGACAATCCATTGCTTAGCCATGGTATTGAGCCTGGATCACAGAGCGGAATTCTCATAATTACAGCGGATATAGATATCTCTCGAATTTTGAACAAGTCCTCGCACCAATTCGTACCAAGAGGTCTGTTATGTTAGAATGAATCCGCTGAAGTATAGAGATGTGCGCATTTGAGCCATCGTGCTGTGAATGTAATCGTCTGCTGAAAGGGTTCCTCGAGCTTTAGGAGTGGGGACTGGTATAGATTTTATTAATCGCTTAAGAAAAGATTAAATGCAAGTGCCTTCATCATCGGCAGGACTGGGCAAAGGGCCATACTTTGCTGTACTTTAGAGGGGCTTACAGCGGTGATGGGCTCTGAGGCTTGCTAAGGATGATGCATGGCGCTTTGCTCAAGTGTATTGATTGGCTGGTATATTCATGTTGTTTATAATGTGATGAACAAAATGCAGTTTTGACATCCACAAAGCCATACAATCCCGCTATGGCGAACAGGAAAATAATGACCAAAGATAATGCTATGTCCTTCACGGACTGAGTATCTTCTATTACCGACTGGCGAATGCAAGGCGTCGAATTCCTCGTCTATTCACATCTGGTGACATCTTTATGCACCATTGAAAGCTACTGAAAAGCCTCATCACTTGAATTAACCCATTCAATCTCAAACACCTGCATCAAGCCGGACATAAAGACTTATCAGCTTTGTCGAACTTATCAATGATACCGGTGGACACCCTGAGAAGTCTAGGGCAGCACCCTATACGGCGAGGTCACCCATCCCCAAGTCCCCATCGCTAGTCAGAAAGTCAACACCACTTCACAATATTATTATCCATATTTCTACGAGTAGCGTCACAATATGTCCAAAAGGGTGGTTCTATATTTAACTAAAAATAAAATCTCGCTGACTCTTCCGAGACTCGAATCACTCTATTGGATTTATCTAGCGTTTATGTCTTCAAAAGGGATACCTAAGTTTTATCTCCTAGCCGATGTTTACTGACAGAGACAACATCTGCTGAAGCCCCAAGACAGTTCTATAACCGCCGATTACATCATCCGTCGAACCAAACTAAAAAGGAAGCCATAAGACCGTCTTCTGTCCCCCCTCTCGTCGTAACTGCAGAATTCCACTGATGTCCCTGCGCAATAGCAGTGCATAGAACCACCATTGGATGAAACCAAGTGCTCCAGGAACCGCCACTACGCCGAGTGCCACATCCCTGTCTGCAACTCAGCAGACCTCGCCGGCGTACTGCTGGCACTTCGAGATATCGGAATGTACCACTCTCGGATCAAGGCGAGGGGAGCCGTCACCCCAGGCTGCTCCAGGAGTCCTAAGCCTGCCGTTATCCGTGCCAAGGAATATAACTGCAATAAAGAACTCTTCTCGGTATATATAGTAACTATTGTATCTTTAAGTCTGGATGCCTTCCTTTACTAGCGTTTGATAACGAGATGATCGACGATCTCTCTTCTTCCAGTCAGAGTCGCGAATACGGCACTAGAATGCAGCTGTCCCGTGCCGCAATTCTAAAGGCCTAGAATGCGAATAAGTGACACCTAAGGTCTATATTAGATCTAAATATGCTATTAAATTCTCGAGTTTAAGAGGTTAACTTGCGCTTTAATATACCGATGATGTTGCTACTCGTGAAAGCCACACCGGGCCACTTAACCGGACAGCTCCTCTTATAGAGGAACTCGGTCGTTATTATTTGCCCTTCTGGACGATTCCCACTAAATAAATAAACATAATTCTATCTACACAGGCCGCTCGCTTTATTCTTCTGTTAATCTACTAATTATTCCGAGACAGCACTGGCTTCACTAAGTAACCAGCACAGTCCAATGTAGTATATCGTTACGTCTAGAGTATACTCGGCTTTTATATAGCTTAGATGGCTTATTGACTTTTGGTCTATAGCTTTATTGGCGAGAAAATGCTATATTATGACCAATGGATCTGGTTTTTGCGCTGGACGGTTCTTAATAGACCTTCTCGGCGTCGCAAGGAGCTACTTAAACGGCAGGGTCTGGGACTAAAAGATACTATAATAACTTATGGGATGCTGTGGATCCCTTCCGCCAAGATGGACCGGCAGCGTGGCTATCTTACACTCGATGTACTTATTGGCTTGTATGTTCCGCGTAGCCCTTTACAATATCGACTTGCCTCGCAGGTTAATATTTAAGCCCTGACTTATTTAAAATCACGGTTGATATGTTTTTTCACTAATGGCTAAAGGAGGCTCGGGTAGCATTTAAAAGTAATTAGAACCAGTAAGTAGAGGAACTCGTGGAATGGGCGTTCTCTCTCGCAGTTGAAGATATTGTAAGAGCATATTATCAATATACGAAAATGCTGCGTGGAAACACAGCACACTGGGATGGAGTTCTGCAGAGCCATCCACAAACTCGCTCTAGGCTGCTTGACAAGATGAGATGCCCGTCGACAACTCATATCAAAGGCATGGGATACTGTTTAAAGGCCAAGGAAACCAAGTCGGACTCTCATCTCAGGATGGATATAAGGCTTGCCCGGTTGTTTATAGGGGAGAAGAAGGAGAATAAAACAGTAGAGCCCAAGGGTAGCAGCCAGAGTAGTAAGGTAAGTCAGAGAGCTCGTTAGGAAGGACAACAAGCCTTCACTCGCTCCATACATAGGCTGCCCTTCTGGCTAAAAACGTACCCCGAGCTAACCAATTTACAGATAAAGAAGGATTTTTAATTCAGCTTCGAAGTTCCGCCGTTTATACCGAACTCTTGGCCAAAGGTCAACCCTGACCCAATATACAAGAAGGATACAGACGTAGAGAAGGAAAGTATGGATAGCATAAATGAACTAAAGTCTGGCGATAAAGGGGGATTGTCCTCCGGTGGAAGTACGAATAGCCATAGATCAGACTCAGAGGCGTCCTACGAGTGATAATGTTTGAGTAAATATCACAGGGATCATCATAACAACAGTAGAGGCTATTACACTACTTACATATGCTATAGTCGTTCATATTATAATTGTTCCTTATTACCCATTTACCTCACACATAATTGTTTGCGAATAGGTTGTAAATAGCTGGAACATTTTATAAAGAAATCATACAGACATGCAACGAATCATTCTAGTATATACAGGAAGTCCGCCCTATCCACGCATTTTGAACGTCCTGCGCTCACCAACACTTTCCATCTACTCGGCCAGCTCACGACCATAAGCATCAGTAGTGATGTCCCGTCGTGCAACGCCAGCAGACTGCATGAGCTTTCTGGTGAACTCAATACGCTCGATACCTCGCATAGTGGTAGTGCGTCGCTTCCAGCCAATCTCCGTAGGCAAGCGCTCGTTCTCTGCTCGTTGTCAGCCTTATCTAACGGAACGGTAACTGAGTAAAAAGTAGAAGTAACTTACTCAACCAGAACTCGATGAACTTCTTCTCTACCGTGCCGGTAGTTCCATCAGCCATGATCTCGAAGAAGGAGGCCATTTCTCCCCAGCTGAAGCCGTCGGCCAGCTTGGACAGCGAGTGCTCGGGGTTAGTCTTCTTAGAGGTTGCCAGACGACCCATTCGTGCCTTAGCGACTTGGTCGACTGTGATCATGTCGTTGGGGAAGTAAGTGAGGGACTCGTCCCAGACGGTCTGGTTGAAGGGGTTGGGATCAGCAAAGTAGGCATCGGAGCGACTGTGCACTAAGAGTTAGCGCTAGTTTTGGAGGAAAGGGAGTAATAATATGCCTCAGAGAGATGTCATGCTCGAGAATATTGTGGCGACCAAGGTCAGCCAGATCAAAGGTGCGAGTACCAGGGTAGTCGGGACTCGTCCTGATAGCCTGCGTGTAGAGGAGGAGGGCATCGGCTTTCTCAATGTTGTAACCAGCGAGCATGCCGTCGGCAAGTTTCTTGAGGTCGATGTTCTTGCCGTCGCGAGGGAGATAGCCATGGTTGGCTAAAGTGTTGAGGCCAGGGCAGGGACCACGAGCTTCATGAGGAAGTCAGCATATATAACATATGGTTGTCGGTGATGGGAACTTACAGTCGCCTTCACCTGGTGCAATCCACTTCTGAGGAACGAATTTAGCACCATCGGCAGAACCCAGCAACTGGGGGAGAGCCAAGACGGGAGAGACCGCGCTGGTCACGGCGATCAAGCCAGAGAACTTCATGGTGGGCAGTAAATTGGGGATGGAAAGAAAAACAAAGATTGAAAATGAGGCTGTGGAAGCCTGGAGTAAACGTGTCCGGTAAGAAAATCAGGAAGGAAGGAGAAAGAGAGACTGATGTTGACCCTGTCAATGCTGTGATTGCAGAACCTGAGGAGAAGAAAAGAAAGACCAATATCGAATCTGCCGATGTTGGGACTCTTCATCAACGAAGCAGCGCACTAGCCGGTACTTTATATCCTCAACGATCCTTGCATTCAAGATGTTCAGCTGCGGCTGGCAACCCCATCCTATGTAAGCAACACAAAATCAGAAACATGCAAAGCACCCCAAATCCTCCTCGCCGCCGGTCTCACATATACAACACTGCATACTTTTGTTATGGCAATTTTACCACTGGCTGCATCGCACGTCCCTTTTTTCTCCGCGAGCCTTGTATTAATTGATCTCGCGAGGATTTCCGAATAGGGCATGTTTCCGTCTGTAACTGTAGAATGCGATTCGTGCGTTTTGCTCCACAATCTCCCGGGCGTTTGTTTCAGGGCTAACTAAACGATCAGCACATGGGGCTTCTATCAAACGCCAAGAAAAGAAGCAATTTTGATCTTCTGGAAGAAAGCCGAGGCTCGAGAAAAGTAGCCGAGGCTTGATCAGGAATATATTGCGGTATAGTAGTGGATAAACAAGCTGATGTAACAAGCGTCAGCCCAGGCTGGGGTGTTTGAGCTAAGATTTAGGGTGCCAGGGGAAGGAAGCCTAAAATTCTATCTAAACCCTAAACCACACAAGGAGGCCAAGTTATTTTGTTGCTTATGCTACCAAAGTTAAGTTCTCTATGACCCTCGGGCCAGGAACCGCACTTTTGTCTCCGACATATCCCTACAGCTGCCAATAATGCCAAGAAGCCACCCATACGCTGCAATCTGGCTTCTTTTCGGAAAGTCCCTGAAGGTTTCTGTTGTCTAATATGGCTCTGCTAGCTTTGTGCTCTTCCTTTTGTAATGCTCGGTTAAGATAACATCAAATGAAGCTCCGGATATGCAAAGCCAATTCTCCGAAATACTGGCTCACTCTCGCCCTCGATTGGTTCTAGGAAGATGGCTTGAATGATATGACCATTGTTGTTACGCAGAAGTAATAACATATGGGTCACCCTTATTATAGCGTCGGCATTAGCCAGATCATCTAGTTGCAGTTTCGCGGAAGGTCACTCGTTCATATCTTAGACAAAAGCTTCTGGAAGTTTAAAACAGGGCTCGAGGTCAGACTCGCTGACAATGACTTCACTTTCATCCTCTTGGCCATTCCCAAACTGTTCCATGCATATCTCCTCGCGATCAGACTCGCCTGTATCATGACCATCACTAGTCTCGAATTCTTCAAAAGAGCCAGATTGAATAAAGATCTGAATGTTATAATCGGTATGAGAGAATTCTATGGGCGGTTGTCACCTGTTTCCATAGGAATCAGATAGCCTCTGAGAGCTAACCTTCCGTATCCCGGTCCGAGTGTTCCCATTGACGTGACATACTCTACGGACAAATCAATAACTTGTATTAAGGATATCACGCCTCTTTGGTGATGGATTTCCTGAGGATAGTATTGGATGGTTGTGGGATAAGATGACCAAGACCACGAGGGACCATTAGTCCGGAGAGTCTCCAACTTCCTTATCGCGCAAAACAGAGTCCTGATGATACCAAAGCAAAGAGACCTCCAGATCTGGCAGCTAACAACCAAAAGCATATTCCCCAGGCCTGAAGACGACGGGCTTTATATAAATTAGAGACGAAATTATGCCCTTAGGTGCTGGAAGTCGATCTGACCATAATCAGAGTAACTTTCCAGAATATTAGTGAGTGAGTCAACACCACATTTGGTACAGTCCTGGTGGGTCCAGGCAGCTCTGTCTGGCACTCTGGATGAGTAAACCCAGATTTTGATACTCTGGGACGTTTTGCTGTCTTTATAATATTACTGGCTTAGAGAAGCACTCGCGCAATTCGTGGTAAGAACAGGTCCAGCCACTTTCCGCTTCAGTGAAAGAGAGCATTCATCTCACGAGGAAACACTCGGAGAAAGGCCATGCTTATGAACTCAGTGGTATCCGGTTATGTAAGCTTTTATCCACAGGATACCCAGAATGATGTGCTGGCGCCTGCCCCAGATAGGTTTGGTTAGGCACTAAAATTGATAGATGTATCTTTTTAGATCCCGTGCTAGTGTCGGCTGTCGCTTCTACCCGTCTCAATGGGGCATTATAGGTTGGTCCCCCTATATTCAAATATCCATCGTAGACTGTCTTAGCAGCCTGTGCTGCGATGACAAGAGTACCGCCAAAGTAGATAGATCCCATTAGTGGGATCTGGGATAACCAATCATTGCGACTATTTTGAACAATGCGAAGTGAGTCAATCCACAAGTCCTCGAGACCAATGGACCTATAGATATGCACTGCGTCTGGTGATGTTGGAGGTAGGCTTTCTAAAGGAAAGTCGGAATAATAAGTATCTAAGTTAGACATGACAATCTTAATGTTTCCGGATGATCCCCAACAACTATTCTCTTCTCGTCGGCGAATCAACAAGACGAAGGGTTGAAGTCGAAACATCAAGCAGACGACAAGGAGGCTCGTAAGATGATGTATTACATGGTTCATGGTCCTCAACGTGAAGCCATTTGTCGTGGCAATCCTGTCATGACCGAAGGAGGGCGAGAAACTGGCTTGGAAGGTTATGTGAGGCAACAGTTTGCCTAGCCTTTCGGCAAAGGCTCTTTAGGTGTCGTGCCGGCTTTGTTTTTGTTCGATTTACCTGTGAATCACACGTTTTTGGTGCCTCTTATCCGACTGATGTACCTTCTTTGGTGGGACTTGGAGGCCATACCGGTTTCTGCAAAAGATCTAATGGAACTAAAGATTTATTGACTTCGGGCGTGGGTTGCTATTATATTGATGTATGAAACTTAGTAAGTGGGGAAAGAGCAGATTTAGCTGAGCTACTTTGATCCTTGGAGCTAAATTGAGAAACAGGCGATGGCGTTTGAGGAGGGCTATAGGCAGACTCCCGCTGTTTGCTACTCTTCATTTGTCGCTTCGGTCGAGGAATCGATGTCTTGCTGTTGGTAGAGGGGAATTTCAGCTTAATAATCTGTCTTGAGCGCTTGCGAGGCTGTGTATCTTGATCCGAGTGCTCGTCTTCCTTCTCTGCCGCACGTTTTCGCTTATATCGCGGGAAGTCATCTTTCACAATGGCTGAAGGCTTTCCCAAACACCGAGCGGCAAAACTATGAGGTAACCATGGCACACAGTCTTCCTCGTCTGAAGAGATATTGGAGTCGTCGTCGGGGTCGTGAAAGAGATGGCCCGACCATAAACATGTGAGTATCGAGGCTGTACCAATAGCGCGAATATTTAGGTTAAGTTATTCGAGAAACTCGGGATCGGGACCGGCCATACTGGAGGACGAAACAGGCGTTGACGGTGCGGTAATGAGTTCGGCGCCAAATATTGAGATGGGGTCTGGGAGAGGCTGTAGACGTATTACTATTAGCTTCGAACGCGGGGGCCAGATAAAATGCAGCATGACTTACGCCATCCTCTTTCTCGTATAGGTCGGCGAGGCATTTACGCCAACTGCGTTGCTTAGTGAATAGGGGCATTTAGATGGTGATGGTGCTAATAGTGTCTAGGTGAAATTCCGCAGGAACCATCGGTGTCGGCGGTTCTGGAAGAGTCAGTGTTGGCATAGACAAAGCAGGGAAGCTTGTCGCATTGAAACGCATTCATATTAGCAAGAACAGGGAGCAAGCACAACAAAGAAGATCGAGGTTGGAGACACTAGCGGCTCTATATAAAAGCCACGGCAAGCAACGGATCTTGAGTTTAGTAGAAGTTATCACAGATGAGATGCGAGCGACAAATCACCACGCGGATTGGTGGTTTGTTCTGGATCCAGTTGCGGAGAGTACGTTGGTAGCGCTTCAGGTCGAGAATCGACTTTGGGATGGCAATCAGAGGTAAGACCTGGCCAATTTCTTCCGGTGAAATACTCATAATTTAGGGTCTCGAATATAAGAATATTGCTCACTAAACTCCTCGGCGCAACCCAATTCCTTTATAAGCACGGTTAGATACACGGTGACATCAAACCCCCAAATGTTGGCATCCGCAACTGGTCTTCCTCGTCCCGATCTATCGTCCTTCTTGACCTCGATAACGCGCAAAAAAGTCCAGCTCCATCTAAAACCACGCCCCCGCGACCTGGAACGGGCGGAACCATGGGCTGGCTTGCCCCCGAGCGCGAATTGGAAGGGTCCAACGAGAAGGTTGATGTCTGGAGTATTGGTGTTTTAGCGCTTTGGATGATTAACCGACGGAGCCCGTGGGTTTTTTCTAAAAACCCTTAGAATCCGGATCCTAGTTGCGCGAGATTAAGGCCCGCGATTCAAAGGAATTACAAGGATAGTACAGCAGATCTGGACTTGGGTGATATGACGTTGAGGAATGTTATCCTTGGTATGCTTCGGTATCCATATGCGGAGACGCCACAATAGCGTCTCCCGAGATTCACTGCAACAGAGGCTTTAGATATCCTTTTAGAAGATAAAGATAGATTTGAACATCTAGATAAGAGGTATAGAGCGGCTTGATAGAAATGCACCGTACGCCCTGCTTGTATAGATGGGGTCTTCGGGAATGCCCAGTTTATAGCTGGTACATTGATTCTCGACATTATTAATTGGCATGCCTTTTAATAGGTCTGAAACCTGGTTAGATTGAGAAAAAAGGAGGCCGGTAACCTGATCGGTCGTCTCGAGCATATTCATGACGTCGAGGCTGGCTACAGGGGTTCAGACACGTCAGCTGCAGTAAAACAACTGAGACCTCTAATGAAGTTCTCAGCTGACTTATTGCTAAGACATTACAGCACAGAGTTTATTAAGTTTGGCATGCCACTGATATATGCAATATATATATATTCTTGCCCCATCTCAGTATTTTAGCCAAAATATAATCATTTCTTCACATCTCCAATACTCAACTGCCAATTATGAAAATCTCTTTATTTAGACCTATCGTCCTTGCATGCATTGCGGCCAATTCGGTCATAGGACTAGTAGAGAAAGCCTCTCTCCCTGAATGCAATAAGTTTGGACCCTGCGAACCAATTATATGCGATAATAAAACTGGAATCTTCAGTGGTCGTCTCGAGTTAGATGCCGTTCCTGTTACTCAGCGCGGAAAAAATGGCTGTAGAGTCACAACAACTAGACGTTACAAACGCTTTATTGCGTGCGAGGATCTGGTTGCGGCGAACTACAGATCTTGCACAACAGCGAACGGACAGCCAGGATGCCACGAACGATTGGCGTTTATTAACTGCGCTCCCAATCAAGGTGTCACCATTGAATGCGGAGGAGGGGTCATTTCAAGAAAACAATATCCCTGCGTCACTAAGGAAGGTTACCAGGGGTGCCATTACAATGAAGAGAGTTATTGTGCTGCTCAATCCTACCCATCACCTACAGGCACTCCAACTTGCCAATGTCCCGATGGAGTACCTAATGGGGACCAGCCTGTGGCAACTGGATACTGTTCTAAAGGCTTAGGTATCGGTGGTTACTCCTATATTTGTCGAACCAAGTAATGGGTTTTAAGGTTTAAACTAGGGTTAGGTCTAAACTATTAAGACTAATTTACCTTATTAGCTTATCTAGCTGAAGGTATAGCTTGTAAGAGAAAGGAGGGAGGGGTTTTCTATTTTAAATAAGGAAATAAAACTAAAAAACAGATAAAAGAAATAAAATAAGAGAAAAACAAAATAAAAAGAGATATAGTTAAAAACTAAATAAAAAAGAGATAGGGTTTAAATTAAAGTTAGGTTTAAACCATTTAAGCTAATCTACCATTAAAGTTATTATAATTATAGGTAGTATTTACCTATACTTAATTTCTGTAAGAATCCAGTATAGTACTACTATATAAAAT
>JAALXI010000316.1:0-58176 GCA_012977755.1 Fusarium nurragi | reverse complement strand
GCTTTGGAGACGGCGTCGCCTGGGGATAGCCTCTAGCCTTTAGAGTCTAGAGGTGACACGATGCGCGACAGGGCCTCGTTTTCATTTCCTCCAACGCAGATGCTGTTAACTCTGCTACACCCCCCAGTCTCTCCCTCTCCTCTGACCCTCCCACCGTCAGTTCAGCCATCGCGATTAGACGATACCACCGCCAATGGCCGATTCTCGACGAACATCCCGCACGCCGCATGCGGCATGCCATTGACACGAGTGGTCAAAGCTAGCAACGTGTTCTCGTTTTGGAAACTGTAGCTGCAGGGGAAAGAAAACTCTTGTTGGGCTCCGATATCGTCAGTTGCAAAATATCAAAATAGGAAATCTCATAGCTAGACGTGCGTCCAACTCTGGGGAACATCCCATTTTTATTTCTTTTTTTTGTAACACCCGTCACAGTCACAGTGGTTATGGGCTCCTAACTGCCGGCAGAAGCACACTGACGAGAAACCTCATTCAGGCAGATCTTCCTTCACAAGAAGAAAAAACTGCGGGGAGAAAAGCAAATTTCGAGCACGGGCCGCCCTCACTAACTACTACGTAGTAAGTAAGTGATGCATCTGGGTATACCCGCTAACCCGCCCTCATGCAGTCTCGAGGCTAAGTGCTGTAACTAAGAGATGCTGGAGATGGTGCTAGGGGTCTTCTCACCGTCTCCCTCTGGGTTCGTGTCAGTTGGTTGGCTGAGAGCCCTTGTATGCCTTCTGCTTTGGGCCAGGTACAGTTCGTTCTCTTTGCTGATCTGAAGGTGTTGATCTGCCAAAACACCATGAATTCGACTTCACGATAGTTGAGCCAGCACAACATCCATTCATCCACTGCTGTCAACGAGAAGTTACGATTTACTACTTCCCTGGTACAGACTCAACCTTGCATGGCTTGACTTCCCTTTTTCAGCTTATTATCAAAGTCGGTGAGGCAGGCCTTGACTCGACTCACACCTTTCCCCTTTTTTCTTTATTTTTTTCTCATTCATTCCCCTCCAACCTCTTCATCTCAGTGTCCATGTCCAATATCCACCCCAATGTCTACCGGGCTCAACCCCGACACTGACTCTCTCTTGACGATATCTACACCTTTAGCTCAGCAGACCTGAAAATCTTTTCACGGTCCGACCCACCCATCAAGGTAGGGAAAAAACCCACATGAGCTTGCTTTAATTAGGAAGCCAAGAGTCATTGCAGACATCCCAGTAAGTGGGCTTCACCTTGGCTCTGCTCTCCACGTTTATCGTGAGAGACTAGAGTCTCAGCTCAGCTCAAGGCGAGTAATTGTCGGCCACTCGTGGGAACACACACGCAAGCCCCGAACGCGAACTGTTTCTCGACCTGGATCATCATACCGAGGAAGCACCACAAACTCCACTGCCGCTGCTCCATATGGTGATATTATATAGCAAATAGTTTCCTTCTGCTTCTCCATCTACGGAGTATGACTCTTCCAGCCAGCTAGCCAAGGCATAATATTACCTATTCTCCTTTTTCCACCTTCCCATGACCCCTCAGTCTTTCTCACGACTTACCCACATCGGATCGGATTCCGGAATCACGTTCACTAAGTAGCATCCATGCCCTGCGCCTGTGCACTAATGAGGCTCTATCACGCTTACAGAGTAGCAGTGGTGATGCGTTGCTCACCCGCGGTCCACATTATGGATATAGCCGCCGTGCATAAAGCTCTTGCACGACAAGTACCGTTTCAGGGGTCCAAGGACCGCGCTCTGCCGTGTAATTGGCTAAGGGAGATTTGGCAGTGGATGTCTCGTTGCCGAGCAAAAGGCTTATTTAGTTTGATCTGATAAGAGGTGATCAGCGGTGCTGATTAGTTTGCGGCTCAGTTATCGATATTGATTAGTGGTTTTTATCAGGGATGGATATTTGTTAGCTTGTGGGGTTTCTTCGCTGTGACGTGATGCTATTCCCAGTTGATGCGAGTGGCAATGTCGAGATCGAAGGAATGAGAAGTTTCTCGATCATCTTTCTATTCATAGACAAGCCTCCACAGTAAAACCGGTCCTGGACCGGAACTGCTTTAACAAGCTACAAGCCATTATCTAATGGCTCGCTATTATGTTTTACCAAGAACCATCTTCGACTGGAGCCTACCCTGAACCACGCAAAAAACTTGTTCGAAGCATTAAACAGCTTATCCGTCAGCCACTTTAGCATTTATGCATAACCCTTATGCTACTCCATGGAGTTTTTCTTCTCGATGAGATCTCCAGTCACTGGTAAGACACGTATGTGACATTTGGTGTTGTTATTCGAACTCACACAAAATCTCGGTAGGCACTATACAAAAGTGGGAGGCACAAAAAGTGTTTGAACATACTCCATACATGGCTAAACTATAGTATAGCTAGGCTTCACAATAAGTAGGACTCTGAGAAGATATAAGCTATGTGTTATAATTTTACCGGGTTTTAATGAGTAACCTGGCAAAAATTCCAGGGATTCTCTACACACAACAGGCCACTCATTCAAGCCCAAGTCTAGTACGTAACCAGAAGATATTATTCTATATCAAACACTGCTTAGCTCAACTGTGGTTTGATATCATCGACCCCCATGATATAAAGCTATCTGTCAAAACGACGCCTAACAAAATCATGATATTTCAAGCTCACGTATACATCTACCTATACATCCACTTCTTCTATTCCACACAACTCTTTAGCTTATACAACCACTCACACATATTCTAATCGTGCCACGAAATGTACAGCATGATACTAGCGCCGACGGCAACGGCAGAGAACTGGACAATCATGTTCTTAAGCTCCTTGGCCTTGTTGGGGCCAGTCTCAAGAAGCTCAGGGATGACGGCAACAGTTCCGACGTAGAGGAATGTTCCGGCGGTGAAGGGTAAAAGCATATCGCCCCAGGTCTAGTACCAATCAGCAACTTGTGTTAGATAAAAGTGTTTGTTAGACTTACCAGGCTAGTTCCCCAGATACCCTCGTGGCGACCCATGGGAACGTCACTGTTGGGGCTACCAAACTCCTGGACGGCAATACCAATCAGAGTGCCGAGAAGAGCCCCCAAGGCAGTAATGAACTGAGAACCCATGGCAGCTCGCTTGGAAAAGCCAGACTGGATGAGAAGAGCGAAATCGCCAACCTCATGGGGGATCTCGTGGAAGAAGACGGCGACAGTGGTGGTAGCTCCAATAGTAGGAGAGGCGTAAAAACTGGCAGACATGGCCAGACCATCGGTGATGTTGTGCGTGAAGTCGGCGCTGTATGTGTCAGTTTGGTTCATATGATAGCCCGTCACAATATCAACGTACATGAGGTTCAAGTAGCCACCCAGCTTGACGCTAGGGTTAATTTCCTTCTCAGGCTGCTCTACGGCGTTGCTGACAACGGCGCCCTTGTCCTCATTGCCCTTCTTGCGAGACTTAACGAGGCCATCCGCAGCGTCGACACCTGAGGAGATAGCCTTGTCCTCACCATGCGAATGGGCGTGTGCGTCGCCATGTCCGTGAGAATGGTCGTGGCCGGCTCCACCAGTAGCAATGCGTAGACCCTTATCCATAGCAACGAAAGTCATAAAGCCCACCATGATACCGAGTCCAAGAATAAGGTTGCGGTTAGGTTCGACAAGAACAAACTTGACGGCCTCATCATGATCCTCACCAACGAAGATCTCGGGAAGCAGGTGGAACAGAGTATCACCAAGGAGACCTCCCACGGCAAAAGCAACCATAACGGACAGAGAGGCAGGGTCGATGTTGGTCGGGCACAGAGCGAGGAGGAAGTTGGGAGGGCCGGAAATGTAAAGGGTCGCAAGGAGGGCGTTGACGGCGGGAGAGCCAGGGAAGAGAACGGCGAAGAGGCGCGCGGTCAACGATGAGGGAGCAGCGGCGTGGTGAGCATGCTTGGCAGCGTTGAGTTGTTCGACAATGGGGCAGGTCTGAAGGAATTGAGGTCAGCACGCGATGTGTCGAGGGAGAGGTTTCTGACAAACCTGGAGCTGAGCGCCGAGCTCTTCAAGACTCAAACTGTCGAGATTGACACCGGTGACACTCTCCACATGCTCATGATCATGACCGGCATACGCAAGACCGATTAGGAGGGCAAGGCAGACTGCCGAGCAAAGGACGCTCTTGCGAGTGAGCGCCATGATGTCTATATCTGTCCTTTAGAGTTTTGGACAGATCAGACGATAGAAGCCGTATAAGAAAGGAGGACAAGAAAGGCAAGACAAAGGAGCGTATGGCCTCTTGTACGAGAACGAAGATCAAGGGAGCTACAAGGCCAAAGAAGACCACACAGCTCAACTTGCAATGTTCAAGTTGAAGCTGAAGTTGAGGTTGCGGATGGATTCCTGGTCCACAAAGTACCAGGCAATAGATCGGACGGGGCCAGGGCCAGGGGCTCAAGGATGCTAAGAGGGTTCCAGCCAATGAGGACGCCGTGCCCCGGCCTGGAGGCTGGAGCATCCACTTTATGCAGGGGAGCTCAGAGCTATCGACTCCCTGAACCGCTCGGACTTGGGAATGGGGCGTTGGAACCTCATTAATCAAGAGAGCTTTGTGAGATGACCTGTCTCAAAGGATTCAAAGAATTGAAGTTGCAACTTTGAGAAGCTTTATTCCATCTCCGAATACATCTTTGCTGCTACGGTTGAAAATGGTCGAATCGACAGTTGCAGCAACACTGAACCCTTGTTTGGAGGTCACGCGAGTTCGTTCATCAAGCTTCAACTTATCTTTTCCATCATTCTTATGTCAATTCAAAATCCCAGCATCGTAACCAAGCGAGCAATTTCACGTATCATTATTAAAGAACATATTCACTGTTTATAAGGGCATACAATTGAGATTCGATGGAACAAATTAATTTTAATCTTCATGTATTCGTTTACGCCCTTTTCATAACTTGTCTCATACTCATTACCGAATCCGTTCTCTATACCCAAATAATGACGAGAATTATATATACAAGTCTTCCTTCGCTTACAACACAGCAGCGGCAAGGACAATGGCGATAGCAGCAGCTCCCATGGAGTTGAGTTGCTGAGCACCACTGCCAGGCACAGGAGTAGTCGCTGGACCAGCACCATTGCCGGCCGTGGCAGAAGGAGTGGGCACGAGAGAAGTGGCAGTACCGCTTCCAATGGGAACAACAGGGGCACTGTTGTTGTTGCGGCCCTCAGTCGCGAAGGAAGGGCTCACGAAGCGGTGCTCAACGTTGCCAGACACATCATTGCTGCGGCTGACCAGAGTGCCCTTCTTGCTCTTCTCGTCACAGCTGAGATCGTACAGAGGCTTCTTGGTCAACTCGGAACCGATCACGCCGAAGCTGGGATTGGGAGTCGTAGGGGCTGAATCTTGGAGCGTGTACCACCAGACGTTGATGTCTCCAAACATGGGGCAGCCGACATCCTCGTAGAATGTGCGGGCGTTCTCAGTCGAGGGAACGGCTTTGCCGGATGTCTTTCCGCTGACGGGCCACCCGGTCTCGGTGACCCAGATATCCTTTCCCTTGGCAGCGGCCTTGACCTGATTCCAGGCGGCCTTGAACAGGTTGGCGCCCTCTGAGATGGGGTTATTCTTGGTATCCTCGAAGTAAGGATAAGCATCCATGCCGAGCCAGTCGCAGGCCTCGATGACAGCATTGTTGGACGCATTGGCATAGGCAGTCCATGTGTCGACGTGACCGACAGGAACGGACTCCAGGCAAGTGCCCTTGATAGCAGCGCGGGTCTGCTTGATATAATCGACGAGGACGTCGGGGTTAGTACCGGGGTTCTCTTTGGCAGCAATGCCGGTGGGTGAGATACGGTAAAGATCCTCGCTTCCGACAGAAATACCAGCGACGAGCTTGTCGATCTGACCACAGTACTGGTCGACAGTGTTCTTCAGGGCGGCAATCTCGTTGGCAAAGCCATCTCCAGAAGCCCAAAGACCGAAAAGGAGACTGGTCTTTGTCTTGATAGCAGCAGGGATAGCAGAAATGGGCTGGTTGGGTGTGCCACCCTGGATCATGGTGTAGAGGCGAGCACTGGTGAAGGCGCCTCCTGTACCCTCAAGGCCAGCAGCAGTGTTGAACTCGTTCTCGTAGTCCGCCTGGGCCTTAACGCTGCCGTCGGTAAAGGTAGAACCGTAGTTGAAACCCTGGAACGCAGCGCTGGCAGAGCCTGCGGCAGCAGCCATGGTGAGAAGGCTGTTAAAGGAAGGCATTATGTATGATACGTGAGATGTGATGTTATGGTAGAAACAGGTACAATAATGCGTTTGTGTACTTGAGACTACTAACGATCGTATGTCCGAATGGGGGAGAATAATATATAAGAGAAGAGAACAGAGGGAATGAATGTCTTACGAATCTGAACCACAACTAGATCGAAGCCTCATCGAAGAGGAGAGATACTACGTACACATGCAGGTACACGCAAGCACGCACGAATCCGAACCAATTCGCCCTGACCGAGGCGGCTTTTTCCCACTCGATGAGCTTGCATCCAGCAGTTACTTCAAGAATACTTACACATCCGCGACTTCATCGAGCTGTTTGGTGGCAACCCAAGTCCATCAAAAGTCCACAAACGTCGGCCCGCCAGGCGTCGTCAAGTTCCTCCATAAGTCAATTGATCTAAAAAAAAGTCCGAACACGCCACCCGCGGGATAAACCAGAACGCTCTGGATGTGTCACTCGCCTTGCACTGTGTTCGGAGGTGGTTGAGAATGGAGACAGCCAGTGTGAGAAGACTCGTCCAAGTGTGGATGTCCTCTAGTTCGCCTTCGCCTCTTCGTTGACTTCCGTTTGGGGCGCTATAAAAGTCAATTCAGCCAAGGCCGTGAAGCCTGCCGATGAGCCGTTTGCCGTTTGTCAAAACGGACAGAGAATGAGGAGGTTGTTGTGCTGAGAGGTTTGGAATGGTCTTCTAGTGATGAGACAGCTCAAATAGCAACGCCAATGCTCGTTACCCCGGGTTGAGAATCCCAGGGAGCATCTCCGCGTCTTGGATTTGTACAGGACCAATCATATCCGTAAGCGCCTGACAGGTTGTTCAAAGAGGGCATGAGACGCAGCGGTAATGGATTACATAAAACGTAGGCATATAACGAACTATACGCGGGTCTAAGGAATTCTGAAGATACCCAAAGTTTGTAAGTGATAAGAATATGCTAAATTAAGGAATATGCCTCGACCGCGCTTCAGTCAATGGCCTGATGAGGCGTCAGGGAATTCCTTTGAGTAACGACGAGCCATTTTCATTCACTCGGGATCCGTGGCGTCCAGACTTTATTGAAGCTGTGCGACATTTTCTGATTTTCTAGCTTTGCATTCGTCATACGTGGGTCGTCTGCAACTGAAGAGTAGATGTCTGTCATATGGCGCCCGAGATCCGAGACTCGACTTTAAGTCGGATGGTGTGGAAATGGACAAGTCGTCTAAGTATAGCAAACGAGTAGTTTGCCGTACAACAGCATGTGTATCAAGGTCGTATAGTCTATCCTGTACACCGGCGATGCAGACATAACACATCCAAAATAACAAAAAAAGACAAAAAGAAACATTCGGAAGGCGTTGGGATTGCTCCCGCCAGGGCTTGAACCTGAGACCTTCGCATCACCAATTACTCGGTATGAAGTATTAGTACGACGCTCTAACCAACTGAGCTACGGAAGCCGACCGAATGGTTGAGCGGATGACCCGCTCTTGGATGAGAGACAGAGATGGTAAGCAGCAATAACAAGGTTGGGCAGATCACCACAGCATACAATACGGAGTGATGTGATGCGAGGCTTACGGTACTGAGTTGCTGTGGTGTTTGTCACCCGCTTATGGCTTATGCTTAACTCTACTGAGGATATCCAGGGTCCATTCTCACAGTTGGACACGCGTCAAACCCACCGATATGCGAGAAAAGAGGCCTCTTCACGAATAAACACAGAACTACCCGTCCCCGTTTCACACGCATTCACTGCCGAAGTGTCGAGTGGCTGACGTTTTCTCCATCCCAACCACCCCTGCAGAACCTGTTTTCCCAGCCATGCAGCCCTTTATTAATTAACAGCCCGAGCCAAGAAAAGAAACACATAAGAAGGCCAACCCCTGTAAAAAAGGGTCAGTGACGCAAGCGCTCTGCGTCTGATTGGGCGGTCGCGCACAGGGTCTTTGTTTAGGGTCATGATTTGCGCGGCGATGCGCTCATACGGAGACGTGCCGTCTCAAGCTTTGTACCGGCGTTTGTTGCTGTTTTGGCTCTGAAGTCTGGGAGTCGTTTTGAGACTCTGTGCGCAAATCATGCTTTGGCCGTGCGTTGTCTTTGTTTGCATCATTGGTTCCCGGGGTCTGTACGTAGCTAGGTATATAGTCTTACACACCACCCCCATATGGAAGGGTTGGATCTTACTAGACAATCATTTGACCTGTTTACTTTGATACTCTCCGCGACCCTAACTTAAGGACTTACCACTTGTGTAGTATCACGGCACATCGCAGCCATGTTATCGAGGTTCTTCGTCTTCTTCCCCTTGGTGTTGTCCATGGTGGCCTTTATCCTGTCCATGCTCTGTCTTTTTGCTGGTCATAAGGAAGGGTTTATGGAGGAGTACTCTGTCGCACGGGTGAGTCCCGAGCTATATACATGCCCATACTCTAGTACTGACAACTTCAGCTCAACACTTCGATGATCGGTCATAATCTGCTCGACACCGACAGTGACGCTTCCACCAACGACAACAAGGAGGATGATGGCTTCTTTGGAAAGGTCACCGATAAATGGGACGAGGTCAAGGACGATATCAAGGGGAAGATCAACGACATCACCGGCGACGTTGCAGACGAGTTGGCCGACACCATTGGTATCTCGGAGTGGTACTCCATCCACGTCATGGCCACCTGCGATGGACAGTACAAGCCCAACGCTACATACCCTGGTGCTGGCTACAACGTGACGAACTGCACCAACTCTGCTCCAGAGAGTGAGTACACAGACATGATTTCATCAGTGATGGTTACTAACCTCCTCAGAACGCTTTAACCTCACCGAGGTGCTCGACAAGCAGCTCTCCGTCGGCCCCTTTGAGCTGAGCCTCGCTGATATCAACTGGCCCGACGACATCCAAGACTCCATTGACCTACTCAACACCGCGCTCCTGGCGACATTCGTCCTGTACGTCCTCGCCGTTGGCTTCTCCGGCCTAGCCATGCTCGCCTGCGTCGGCGCCTTCTTCCTCTTCTCCCGCCGCGGCGTCAACGCCGTCAACCTGATCCTCTCCAGTCTGGCGGCCCTGGTGCTCCTCATCTCCAGCATCCTCGTCACCGTCGCCGGCAAGGAGGGCGTCAACAAGCTCAACGACATTGGCGACGACGTTGGAATCTCTGCATCTCTGGGCAACAAGTTCCTGGCTCTGACCTGGGCTGCCGCCGCCGTCATGATCGCTGCGGCCATCTACTGGTTCGTGCACCTGTGCCTCATGCGCCGCGAGAGGAAGAGGCAGTGGAAGCCTCGCAAGGGCAGCTACTAGACCTGACGACAAGACACATGATGACTAAGAACTGATGAAATTGATGTTTGTTAAAACCAGATTGGGTGCGACTAAGATACCAGAGTGTTTTTCCTTTCCTTTTGCAGTTATAGAAACGATTCCCTCCCTTGGTCTTCCTTGTAAATTTAGAAGAGCATGGTATATATCTAGACATTAGATAGTAATGCGATAGCTGGTCTATCCGATCTTTTGCTCATTGCGTGTGATATGAATCCTTATAGTCCTGGAGTTTAGATACTGCTCATAAAGATATTATAACCCAGCGAAGCAAAACCCGGATATCCCTATTCAGCATTTTCCTGAACCCTGAGGGCACTTGTACACACCGCGCAAATACTGCAGTAAGTTCTTCCTTTGAAGCAATGGCTTACATGAGACACGCGTGGAAAAGGTAGAAGAGTATTTGATCAAGTTTCAATAATGCTATATATGAGCATGAGCGCGTATTTTCTCAACCCGTTCTTTTCTTCACTTAAACGTCTATTAAGCCTAGGAGGGTGAGACCTATGGCTTGACTCACGAGAGTGATTATGAACTCGTTTATCATAACCCTCAAACAGCCCTGTAAGACATTTAGTGAACGGAAAATCATTTCAGAATTGGTTCTCGTTCTCAAAGCTCAAAGCTCAAAGCTCAAAGCTCGAAGCCCATCCTTTGATGTGATGTCAATCATTCATGTCGCATAGGCTACCCTGTAGACAAATGATCTGGCGCCTGTGACGTCACTGCCACTAACAACCAACCGCGTCAAGCGCGTGCCATATCCGCACTCGGGCCTTGATTCAGGCTGCCTCGAGTAAAGCTTAGGCCAAACACTGATATCCTCAAGACCAAACACGTTCATCACACGTCGTCCCTAACTTTGCAAGTCATAGCCCATGTCCTGGCTGTCTGGTCTTTGGAGAACATCACGCCCTAGCTATCGCAACATGCCTGGCAGGTTTCCCGACGAAGAGTCTGGCTCCGGCGAGTCGGAGTCGCTGCTTGGCCGAGGCCACAACAAGGTCAAACGCTTCTGGGATGGCTTTGTCGACTTTGCATTTCAGGATGACATTCTCAAGATCGCTGTTGGTTTGATGTATGAGGTCTCTCTCACGGGTGGTGACGGCAACTAACACTGCATAGTCTCGCGGCCGCTTTCACCGACTTGGTCAAGTCCTTCGTGAGCGATGTGCTCATGCCCCCTATCTCGGTTCTCCTGCCCCTCAACAGGAACATGGAGGAGAAGTTTGCTGTTCTTCAGAAGGGGCCTAATTTTAACCAGACCACGGGTTACAACACCCTGCATCAGGCGCAAGATGACGGTGCTGTTGTTCTGGCTTACGGGTGAGTGGACCGTGAAAGCAGTTGACCTCCTGGCTCACACAATATAGATCATTCATCGGCCAAATGATATCGTTCCTCGTCCTGGGCATTGCCCTCTACGGCCTTGCGCACTTGTGGCAGCTTGCGTCGTCTGAACCTATCGTCAAGCACACCAAGAAGTGCAAGTATTGCAGACAGCGCATCAACGAGAAGGCAAGATGAGAATATCGCAAGATAGAGCTGTGTACTAACTCTGCATAGTCTATTCGCTGCATCCAGTGCACCAGCTGGCTTGATGGCAGAGAGGATCGCAACTGAGCTGATGCCAAATTACTTACATATACATGATACCCTTTGTTTTCTCCCCCTTTGAGTTGCTGGATGCGTTCTCAACAAATTGTCCTCTGCTTTTCTGCGATGATATTTTATGGGCATTATGTGTCATGGCGAGTAGACGATATGCCACCCGTTTTATGCTTCGTCACCAATGAACTGAGTTGCTCAATTAAGTCACCATGGCATCCGGGTGCTATTTCCTTCATGAGCACTTTCCTTCAATTCAGTGACACACGTGGCTGTCGTAATGGCTAGTAGTATGGATGGCGCCAGTTGCCGAAACCTTGATCTTGCGCAAGGTACCAACCAGGTGGGTTGGAATAAAATCCATACAAGACCAGATAATAGATACCAAATACCTTATACTTAGGATCTAAACTTCAAGAACTATTATAAGAATTATTAAAATGGTATGAGAAATTATTTAGAGTATTTACAATAGCCTAAAATATTAAATCTTCTAATATAATACTAAATTTCATTTTGCTATATACATATATTATGCATAAGTTAATATGGTTTTTATTTTAACCCACCTGGGTGTGTGGCTGCTTAACCTCACTAAAGGACTTACAGCCAAGGTCACTTGATACGAGCATGATTTGGCACCGAATTGAATTGTTTTAATTAGACATCAACACTTGTAAACGCTCATCTAAACCATGATTCATCTCTTCCATCTACAGTAGCATAGCGGCACCACCAACAACAGCAGCGGCCGCCAGGATAACGTTCTGGGTCACCATAGGACCGGCAGCGTTGTCAGAGCTGACGGGAGTGGCAGCAGCGTCAGACGATGTGGCGGTCTCAGTAGCCTGGGCGCCAGTGGCCTTGGGCTTGTCGGCAGAGGTAGCCTCGGAGCCGGTGGGAGAAGCATCGTCGCCGCCGTTGAGCTTGTTGACGCCGGCGGTGACGGTGATGGGAATGAGCATGGACTTGTAGCCGCTCTCGCTGGTGGCCGTGGAAGTAGTGCTGGTGATGTCGGAGATGACGGCTACTTGCTCGACAGTGCAGTAAGCCATATTCTTCTTGGGGTCCAGCTTGCAGCTCATGTCTTGCTTACTGCACAGGTGTTAGTATGGTATATTAAAAAACTCATGAGGAATGGGACACTTACATCTCACCACCCTCAAATCCATCAACATCGGGGGTCATGGTGTAGTGAAGCTCCATGGTGGAGGGACCACCAACGACGGTGCTGGTGCCCTCGAGACCACAATCGCTGCTGTCGGTACCAGCAGGGCAGTGAATAGCAAGAGTAGTCGCGCCGGCCTTGACACCGATAACAGAGCCCTCGAGAGGCTGGGGATCGAACATGGGGAGGAGGAACTCGACGGTGGTTGTCTGGGCCGCGACGGTGGCGAGGACACCGGCGAGAAGAGCAAGAGATCGAGCCATTATGAATACAGTTATGGTGATAATTAGGTGTTTGGGGAATAAAAGAGTGACAGTTTGAACAACGAAAGAGTGTACTGGGCTGGAGGTGGAACGAACGAAGGGAGCAAGATGATCGACTTTACTTCAAGAAAATAAAAAAAGAACAGGGCGATCGATCCCCTTTTCTCCAGCGAGTCACTGGGAAAAGTCACGGCATCGTCGTAATTGATCGAATCCTTCGGCGGCCGCTTAACGGTTAATAACGACAACGCTATGCTCGGTTAAAACACCCTGAGACGGCGAGACCTTTTCGGACAAAGGAAAAGGAGATTAACGCGGCACCCATGTTCGCCCTTAGCACAGCCCATTCGGTGCCTGCCTAAACTAGTAGATGCCTTGTAGGGCGGGATAAAAATTGGAGAATAACGGGAGATGTTCCGTGGAAAAGGTAACTTGTTGGTGATATATCGAGGCTCAAGACACTGTGGGGAGTTGCTTGGTAATTGCTGTTGGTTGTTGGCTCACGGGGATTTTGGCGTCTGTCAGCACAGAAGCCGCTGAGACTATTGATCCTTCTGCTGAAGCAATTGTAGTTTTATGGGGCGGTATCAGGTCCTTGCTCTCGTACGAGTGAGGTCGACTTTATTGTATAAAATAGCATCAGCTGACCCCTGCCTCTCTAAGGCGCAATCCAGGTCTTTATGAAGTCGGAAGCCTCCACGATAGAAGTCAAGCGTTCGATGCCCCGGACAAAGTCTTTGGTATCCTTGGTCTTTTGCCTAGTCACTCTGATATGACACTCTGACCAGACTATTCCGTGTCACAGAGAAGTGTCTTTACTAGATCTGTTGAGAATATTTATGACCATATGAGGATAACATTACATATTATTAGAAAAGATATCTAATACTTTAGGATAATTTAGAGTAACTTATGATAGTATTAGAAATGCCAATGCTCTTTGTTACCCTCTCATAGACATCCTCATCCCTCATCATCTCTTGGCTAACAACCTCAACCTCAGCCTCAACCTCGGCCGCCCAGACCTTGGCGCTCTCCGCTGATGCTTGGCTCGCTTTTGGCCCCTCCCATCCCCGTTCTTTGATCAAGGAAGGGGAAAAAGGAGCTGTTAAAAAGGACACCCACAACTTGACTTTCCAGTTCCAACCTGCGCCATTCCCTGTGTAATGCTGAAAAGTGCAGTAAACCCTTGTTTCGCAGCGCGCATCTCCCCAGGCACGATCGTCGCTGTGCGCTTTTGTCACTCTCTGATTGGCCTGCGACTTTTCCTCATCCCTGCGCGCGACGCTTCAGCTTACCATGCACTCGGGTCTCGCGTCGACGTGGCTGGCGTTGCTCGCTGTTAATAGTGTCGCACATGCTAGCGAGGAACCGCCTGCTGTGACCACTGCGCCGATATATCTGCCCTACTACGACGAGGAATCTTGGGCGCTTGTGCGCGGCAGTGTTGTCTCAAGCGTAGGTCATGGCTGTGATGAAACTCTGGCGGACACTGACTAACGTGCACCAGAACGAGGAAGCTAGGGAGACAACATATACGATATTCTGTCCTGATACCGACGATATATATCCCCCGGAGTGTGATCTCTCCCTCGAGTTTCCGTTTGTTATCGTCGAGGGCCCTGGTACCGTTCGATTCCAAGGCACGCATACCTCAAGACTGTGCGTATTCTTCCCTTGCCACGAACTGTTCCTGTTCCTCCCACTAACATAACCAGCACCGCAAATCTAGCGTGCAATCTACAAGGCACAACCAAAGCCACATGCTCCGGCTACTCCAGCTTCAACAAGGGCTACAACGATGGCGTGCACACAGGCCCAACAGAAGTGACATGGACGTCGACATTCACCGGCAAAGATGTGGAATGGGGCGTCTTGACGATGGGTGAGTTGCCTCATGACCAAGATGTTTTCACTGCCGTTTCGAGCACGCCGTCGGATTTCGTGTCCATGCCTATAGCTACGGATGGCAACAACGCTGGGACGAGTTTGAGTGTTGATAGAAGGGTTCCTCTTCTGGCAGCTTGGTGTGCTTTGATGGTTGAATGGCTTTGATGGTGGGGGTTGGGGTTGTCGAACTTGATGAGAACATGAATTATCACGGATATTTGGGAATTGGATGCAAGCGAGCATTTGTTTTGATGGTTTTGGTGTAAATTGATGAGCTATATCAACCCAATTGTCTACTTTTACTTATGCTTCTTGAACAAATCTTTCTTGCGGTTCGTGGTCAGATTTAGGAGCGTAGTAGTACGTTGGTTCTTCTTCTTTGGCTCCTTTGTCTTCGTTCACGATCCCTCTCGATCTCATTCTTTCACTCCTTCATTCTTCGTTCCAGCCATCATGCCCGGTCCTCTTCCTCAACAGAGCAGCCATCCTGTCCTTGGGCGTCCATCTTCCCGGTCTCGAAGGTTCGGCCGGTCACTGAGAGGACGAAAAGTAATTGAGCACTTCTGCAGGCTCCCCTCCCTTGCCTTGCTCTGCGGCCCGATAACGAAACTCTCGGAAACCGGAAAGCGAGGTTGAACCTTTTTAAAGATGGGCAGGTTTTGCGGCATATGTGGGAAGCGCACCCAGCTTCAGCCAGTACCAGTGATTCCCGATCGGTTTTGTTCACGGTATGTAGTCTGTTGGAAGAGTAGAAGCTAAAATAGCGACGACAGAGCCTGGAAGTGATCCGTGGAAGCTCTTCAGGTCGAGATTTGTTTGAAGATTTTTAATATCAGCGCCTTGGGCTTTCGAGCCAGGATGCTCATTTTCTACCCTGATCAATGATAAAAACATATTACGTCCAACAGCAAGAATATGTGACTAATGCCACTAAAGCGAGATAGCATGTCGTTTTCCTATATCGTTCGTGATTGCGAATCAAAAATTGTGGTGGTTCAACAAAGTAATATGGTATATATACTTCAAACCATAACTCCCACCTCAACAAATAAGAAACAGACAACGTGTCCGAGTGGTTATGGAGATAGACTTGAATTCGTCGATATCTATTGGCTTCGGCCTCGCAGGTTCGAACCCTGTCGTTGTCGCTTAAACATAATTTTTGGCCTTAACCTGCTATTCTTTTTGGACATAAACTTGAATTCATCCAAAGAATTGGACATTTATTGGCTTCGGCCTCGTAAACTCGAATCCTGTCGTTGTTGCTCAAATTCAATTTTCGGCAGTGTTTCGGTGGGTTTTGGGGTTTCCAGCCCCGCGTTCGCTTCCATGCTTTTATTGTTATTTACTGTTAGCTCTATCATTGTCAGGCAAACCGTTTGAAGGAATTGGCCCTTTAATCTGATGCCTCAAACCTGCGTACTGATTCTATATCACCATTCTTTTCGCGGTTCAAATTGACCAGCTTTCCGAATTCGGCAAGGCGTTGCTAATTTTAGCGCACCCCACGACAGTCGCGCGGGATGGCACGGATCTTAAAAACAACCTTACGTAGAGAATTATCACAAGAGGAAAGTTGCGGTCCTCCTTCCACCGCCCCATTGGTTCTGTCTAAGCAATGATTCTCGTGACTAGCCTTCATCTGGAAGCCTGCTGTTTTCCTCTATCTCTTTTCCATACGAGGTAGCGTTGAAGGGTCATCTACCTGCGACCATTTATATTTTGTTCTTCCCCTTCCAACTTATCTGCCTCCCACTCCAGCTTCATCCCAACCCTTGCGATAATTCATACCCTGTCGTTATTGAATCCTTTTGCTTTTCGTGCGTACTTACTATTGTTGTTCTGATTTTTGATGAGAGCATTACTTGATGATTACGCGGCATTGGGAATGGAGGCAAAGCTTGGGAAATGGACGAGAGAAAGGGCGGGAGATTTCAGGAGACATGGCTACAAGCCGCGTCTCAAAGCACAGAGTAGACCCAGAGACTATAATGAGGTTCAATGCTTGCCACGCGGCGGTATAACATTTGTTTTCCTACCAATAGCTGGCCTGCCAGTAGCACATACAGGCCAAATGCTCAATACGATAAACTAGAGAAGATTGTAGAAAAACTTCCCATTACTTTATCGTAGATTTTGCTTGTCGCCCGGGTTAATTTAGGATAATTTAGGATATACGGATCATTAGCAAGAGGCAGCAGGCTCTGATTGAGACAAACGAAAAAGTGAATCTTCAGGATGAGACAGTGGCACAGCTAATTAATAGTCCGCAATGTCTGTTCACTCTGCTGACGGGCTTACACGAGGCTCAAAAGGGAAGACAACCACCGGCCAAGCTCCGGTAGACCTCATATCCGCATACGAAGGCTGCATCTCGCCCAATACCACGCAATCAAGACATGGAAAAGGAAATCTCGTGTCTTACAAGGACCGTACCTGCGCATGGGGACTATGGAGGGGTCCAGGATTCCGTGTGCGTCTTCAGTTCTCCACATGCAAGACAAGAAGCTTGGCTTTGAGCTTGTTTTGCCCTCGGAATCGACCTGAATGGGCTGGGCCCAGCACCAGTTGCTTTTTCTGTTTCTGGCCTGTGATGGCATCGCGTTCCTGGCCGTCATGAATCTCCCTCCACGTGTCTGAGCATGACCAGCAGATGTTTCTGTGTATGGATGTTTTTTTTACCGACAATCCGGCAAAGTCGGAAACGTTGCAGCCGAATCAGGCGAGAGAAACGTTGGGCGTGTTTCGTGTTTCAGCATCTCCTTTTTCTTGGGATGGTGTGTTTCGTCAACGTCAGTTGAGTCAGTTGGTGCTTGGTCGCCCATCAAGCAAGGGCGGGGAAAAAAGAAGTATTGCTGGGGGGTGGGGGAAGTGGAGATGAGTCCAGTTACAGTAACGTTTATGCACAGTTGATGGGCAAGGATGCTTGTGTATCTCGAAGTGAGGTACCTAATGGATGGTTACGCAGCTGAAGACGCTCAGATCTGGTAAGGTTGAGTATCGACGGGTATACACGAGCACACACTCTTATCACGATCTAGCAAAATGCCTCTAGTCAGGGTATTGCATGTCGTGGCGCCAGGCCCTGTCTCTCCGACTCTTGACGTCTACCAATCTCCCCCGAGACATCTGTCAGCTAAAGGTTAGTGGCGTTTTACCCCTGGATCCTTTCTTTTTCTTTTCTTCCAGATGTGCCTGTCGACTGCTTGGAGATCGTCTACCCGCGCGGCGACGCGAAACAACCGGGTCCTTTCTGTAACACCATGATCTGCTCTACTGGCAACTGGCCAGGACGTCAGGAGTTGTGTGCCTGTGCGGGGGGAGAGGTTGTATCCACGGGCTTGGGTACCGTGGAAAGGTCATGATTCAACGGTTTGGTTTGTCTGCGGCTCATGAGCAAAAGTCTCAGCCTTGGCTTACGAACCCAGTATCATTCGTCATTCATCATTCATCATTCGTCCCTAAAGATATCCCTCCCTGTTTGTCTCTACGTATGTCTCTCCACGGATCTGAAAACATTTCCGCCAGGGCATCGTGGGCATATTAATATCCAGTCTGGTCCTCCCATCGTCTATCGAGTCTTTTGGTCCAGTCCAGTCCAACCCGGAAACAAAACAAAAGAACGACTGAACGTCTTGGGAGCTTCAGCTTATTGCGTTCTCGTATTCCACTCTTTGAGCTGTCGTGTCGGGGCAGCCCCTCCTTGGTCTCAATCCTTCTCATCTTACTTTCCACGACGCCAATTGCTTGGTCTGTTCTTCGTCTGAGTTTCTTCATTTTTCCGTGGCTATTTTGGTTGACACGGTCACTCCTCACTTGAGATCATTATCACTGGGCAGCAGCTGCCTTTTACTCTAAACTCACATTCATTTTGGCTGGGTAACAGACACCCAAAGGTCCAAGCCACACTTCCAGCTACAGATATATCTTCCTGGAGAAGAAAAGAAAACCATCGCTGAGCGACACGTCTCGTTATTACTCCAACATCACCACAAACATCATAAACATCATCATAAGCTATAACCGTTGATCATGAAGCTGTTGTTAGCCTTAGCCAGTCTGGCTTCCCTCGCCGCTGCTACCAAAACGGCGCCCAACTCACTCAACACGGGCAGTCCCAGTACGTATCATATTCAAACGCTCTTGCACGTCACTGACACCTCCAGAATCCATCAGAGATGTAGCGGGAACTCTCGCCTTTGACACTATGACCTACTACAGCGGCAACACGTCCTCGGTTCCCAAAGACGTGGGTGATCTTCAAGATCCTTACTACTGGTGGGTAGCAGGTGCCCTCTGGGGCGTCATGCTCGACTACTACCACCTTACGGGAGACTACACCTACAACGACGTTGTCATCCAGGCGCTTCTGGGTCCCACGAACCTCGGTGCCGGTAAGGATTACATGCCTGCTGAGCATGCCGACGAAGAGGGCAACGACGATCTCTTCTTCTGGGGCTCGGCCGTCCTTTCGGCCGCTGAGCGAAACTTCCCCCAGCCCAACAAAAGTCTCCCGTCGTGGCTCGAGATTAGCATCAACGTCTTTGACCAGCTTGTCAGTCGCTGGGACATGAAGGCTTGCGGCGGTGGCCTCTTGTGGCAGATCTACCCCAACAATCCCAACGGCATGAAATACAAGAACTCGGTCAGCAACGGCGGTTTCTTCCAGCTCGCTGCCCGTCTCGCCCGCATCACGGGTGATCAGAAATATCTTGACTGGGCTATCAAGATCTGGGACTGGTCGTGGCAAGTGGGCTTCGTTGACCACCGTAACTATCACGTTTATGATGGCGCCTCTGTGGAGGATAACTGCCAAAAGACCACATATCACTCTTTTACTTACACCAGCGGTATCTACCTTTACGGTGCTGCTGTTCTCGCAAACTACACTGAGAAGCCAGAATGGATTGACCGCTCCAAGCGTCTTCTCCAAGGCACAGACTGGTTCTTCTCTCCCTTCGACAACTCTACCAACGTCATGTACGAGGCCGCCTGCGAGACCGTCATGTCGTGCAACGCGGACATGTCCACCTTCAAGGGCTACTTGTCGCGCTTCATGTACCTGTCCATCCAGATGCAGCCCGACCTGAAGGATCATGTCCACGCCCACCTCCTCCCATCGGCCAAGGCAGCTGTTCAAACATGTGTCGGTGGCAAGTCTGGCCGTGAGTGTGGCCAGCGCTGGTGGGTTCCTGGCTTCGACGGAAGGCCTGGTCTGGGTCAGCAGATGTGCGCCCTCGAAGCTGTTCAGGGCTTGTTGCTGAGTGATGCCCCTGCGCCACTCAAGGGTAAAGACGTCAAGGTTGTTCGCAGCACTGACTGGGCTGCCATGGACAAGGACGAATCCTCCATCAAGAGCACGCCAACGGCCTCCAGCTCCGGCTCCAGCTCATCAGAGACGGGAACGCCGTCAGCAACTTCCGACGCGCCTGCTCATCCTACCAGGAGCCAGGATGCTGCTAACCTCTCTCGGGCTGATCTTGTCCTGGCGTCGTTTGGTGTGGGAAGTGTCCTGTTGCTCCTGGGACTGGCCTAGGCAAAAACTCTTGATGATTTATTAGACTCAACGGTTTAGAATGGAATAGGCGTTTGGATCAGGTTTACACGGTCTAGAGAATTACTTTGATATAAAACGCTCATACCATGAACGTTGCTTTTTTAATTCCACGACATTATGTCTAGAAATTCTAGAATTAACCTAAAACGCCGTCGTTTTATCTTCCCTTTTCCCAATCAGGTGCTCTATTTCTATGATCCTCTGACCTCGGCCAATGTCGTCTTCAACGACTCCAGGAACCTTGTCACCTCTTCATCTGTACCGACTGTGATCCGCAGGCATCCTAGACATCCGTGCTCTTTACCTCTGAACCGCACAACGACTCCCTTGCCCTCGGCAAGTTTCTCATAGACGGCCTGCGCCACGGCGTTGTCTGGCTCGCCGGCTGAGTTGAGTATCTCGTAGAGCAAAAAGTTGCTCTCGGTGCCACCTCTGAGACGGCCAACCCCGGGGATCTTGGGAAGCTCCTTAACAAGACGATCACGCGACTCGATGAGACGAGCGCGGTGATCTCGCATGATAGCGAGACCCTTTTCGGAGACTGCGTAGGATGCGAGGGCACTTGTAGGGCTTGATATGTTGTAAGGCGCCTTGAGACTGTTGAGAAGTCGGGCAATTGGGGGAGAAGTGAATGCAGCACCAAGACGAATACCAGCCATGCCAAAAGCTTTGGAGAGGGTCTGCATAACCACCAAGTTGGGGAACTCGGTCACCCACTCGGCGAGAGAAGCATCGTCGGGAGCGAAGTCGATATATGCCTCATCAAGAACAACGACTCCGTTCCATGATGGGTGGTCGAGAATCTGCTGGACATCCGACTTGGCAAGGACTGAGCCGGTAGGGTTACCGGGAGAGCAAAGATAGACGAGCTTGATGTTGGGTTCGTTTGTCAGAGCGTCGAGGACAGCTGGCACGTCAATGCCGAATGTGGGAGCCTCCAGAAGAGGTACCTTGACAAGTGCTACGTCGTTGACCTGCGCAGACACAGAGTACATGCCATACGTAGGGGGGCATGTAAGAATACGGTCTTTTCCGGGTACGCAGAAGCAGCGCAGCAGAGCATCGATGGCCTCGTCACTGCCAACACCAACAAACAGATTCTCGGGCTTTAGCGTCTTGCTCGTGTGGGCGTGGGTGTTGCGCAGCTCGCATAGCAGCTGCTTCAGCGGCTCCTGGTGAGGATCAGGATAGCGGTGCAGGCCGAGCAGGTCGACGTCGACGCCATTGGCAGCTTGCTTGGCGACATCAGAGCTCAACGAGGGACCGTAAGCGTTCTCATTGGCGTCGAGAAGGATGTTTGTGCCGTCATCCTTGTAGTCGCTGCAGGTGGGTTAGCTGTCTGGTCTGGTCTGTTGGATGGCGGGGGAGGGGCAACTTGCTCTCGGGCACAGCGGTAGGGCTGGAGGGCCAGAATGTTTGGCCTGGCGCAGGCCTCGAGGTTGAATGGTGCCATCGAGGTGATTATTGATCTACTTGTGTGTGTGTGCAATTGGAGATTATAGGGGTGAGACGTGGTTCTTTAAAGTGAGTGTTGAGATCACTTTTGGTAGCTGAGGCCGACGCCGGAGGGACGAGTCATCGGCTTTTTTTGTGGGTCAGTCGCTGTATCATGGGGAGTTGGACTGTAGGAGGGTTTGAATTTGTATGATGAGATCTGGTGTTTACAACCTTGATTATCAAGTGGCTATGGATGAGATGTTACTTCATGACTGGGGCATTTTATTCGGAGAACCGGTTGAGTCAGAATGTATATGCGTTCGTTTCCAATTCACTTACAACCGTTTCAGTGCTACCCTACAACATAGCTAAAATTTTCATGATCAGGTATTGAACAGAGACGCAACAAAGGAGATCGCCATATAACTGCACGCCTGCATGCTTTAGCTTTGTACTCGAGGGTTTCAACACTCGGCCATGGAACGCTGGTTCGAGCACATTTGACAAGACAGGCTCACTCCAAACTGTAGTCCAGATGGTTGGTCTCCCAAGAGGGGTCATGATACACACCGCTTAGATACAACACTCTAATAGTCATACAACAACTCACTCTTAATACGCAAATATAGAGTGTAAGTCCACATTAGTTTCAACTCACAATTCCGATATCAAGCCATGGGTACAGTTGAGAGGACCCTGATGATGGCCATGTAGCCAGCGACTCTGACAGGGTGCAGTTACTCATTCCCACCACATGGCGACTTTTGCAATATAAACATAAATATCAGCCAAATCTTCAGCAATAAAGGTCGCGTGGCCCAATGGCAAGGCGTCTGACTACGAATCAGAAGATTCTGGGTTCGATCCCCAGCGTGATCATGCTTCATACTTTTGACCCTCGATGGCGATAGTTGTCGATCCTTCAAAGTGGGGGACGTCGCTAACTTTTTGGTGGGTTGGAGTTGGAAGAAGAATGCCGAAACTCGCTTACTGTACGGATACTCTATGTACTATTGATATTTGGTACATATGTCGATGGACATTATACGGCTACTGATACCTATGTATAAGTAACACTAGAAATACATACCAGCTGCACTTGTAAAGATGTGATGAAAACTCTGTCTCTCGTTTTGCTCCACCCACTTACACGCTCCCTTCCCGCTACTATTTCACAGTCCCTAAGGGCAAAAATATTCACCACTATTAATATGTCCTAGAGTAGCTCAAAGAATGGCAACTGAACTCGATATACATGTAGTATTTGCATTCCTCACCCATTATTCGCGACACTAGCATCCCGGGAATGGCCGAGGCAGTACATCACTGTCCCCCTAGCAGCCTCATCTTAACAGCCACTCATTATAGCGATGAAGTCGACTGAATCTTGAAACGCGAGCAATAGAAGGATCACTTTCTACGGTAAGAATGATAGTTTTCTCTTTTTGTTCCAACATAGAGTTGTGACGGATGGTGGACACAGAGTGTGTAAGTGGCCTTGAGTCTGCATGGCTAGACACACTCTTCGTTCTAATGCCATAAAACCCATGAATACTTGAGCTTTTTACACCACCTAAGGCTGACTGACTTGACTCTTGCATGGCTTGTTATATGTCGCTCTGGGAGACGAAATGCGTTGTGTCGTGCCAAACGTAACTTTGGCTGGATGAACTAGCTTAACGAAGTCCATCAATTTACTGCCTGCTTTCGAACGTATTACAAGAACAAGAAAAGCAAAGATCGATCAGTCATGCTATATGTACTGCTTGAAACTATTGCGGTTTATTGGTTTCTCAGCACACTGGCGCAAGCTGGGTAGGCAGGTCTCTCGGCCTGTCTCGTGCTCGATCTTGCAGAGTAATTCGGCAGCGAGGAATCATTCAAGAGCAAGGTCGCGTGGCCCAATGGCAAGGCGTCTGACTACGAATCAGAAGATTCTGGGTTCGATCCCCAGCGTGATCATTCCTTTTTGCCTTTGCCAGCTCTGTTTGGTTCTGATGGGACTCGAGTCACGCCTATGTTGTTGACAGAGTTGTGGAAGCAGGCGAGGAGTTAACGTTCGTGTTTTTGAACAAACAAACCGGCCTGAAGGGAAACCATGCGACGAAGCCCATTCGAAAAACAAATCGCGCTTTAGAAACATGAAGGTCGATGTGAAGTTGTAAGGATGCCCTCAAGTGGCCTTTATAGGTTGACGTCAAGGGGACGGTGAGCTGAGGACAGATATAGCTTTACTGAATAAAGCCAATGCTGTTGAGTGATTGGATGAACAGTGCCGGAAGAAGATGCTTGTACTGACTTCAGCAAAGGCAATGTAGTGTTTGACTGAGAGTAATTATTGACAAGGCTAGTTCTGTGTTGGTGATACATTGGCAGACCCGTAGCTACAATTGAGTTTCAGCCCGCCCACTTTGATATTTGTCTCACCCTTGCTGAAGTTCCCTGAATAATCCTGGCCTGTAGCCCACTCATTTCCTGGATGTGTCTGCTTTGCATGTCACGAACCTTTGGAGGCACAGCGCGCCGAAAGGGTATATGTGAGGGATCAAAATCATGAGAATACATACGAAATTTATCACAGAAGGATAAATGAGTGCCCCAAGCCTGGCCGATGTATGTGCAGCATTGATAGTACAGAGTAGAGTAGGTTATTTGATACAGTAGCCGGCTGTAACGTTTTGCCCCACCCAAGCACATCTCAACCTTTGACTCCAGGTTTCATTCCTAATCCTGGAACCAACTGAACCGCGACAAGCCCAGCCTCCCCAATCCTACGCCATACGCCATCTGACCCGACTTGACCTGACCTGACCCAACCCAAGCTGCCACTCACCGAATCGACGAAACGATCCGATCCGATCATCCATTGTTGAACTTGATCCTGATCGACTGATTGGGCGCGGTCTCCATTCGTGTTCCATCGCCAGCCAACGACAAGCCTGTTCTCGCTCACACACACACATACACACGCACGCGCATCCCCATCCTATCCCTCCCACTATATTCTGCTATCTGCCGCTGCTACCACAGTCCACAGTACTGCCCAGCACGCGCTGCCGCTCGAAGCGCTGCACTGACGCCTTGACGCCCTGAAAGCGACAATCCAACCCAGGCTCCAGGTCACCGTCACAGTCGCAGTCATGTACTCCGCCGGCTATGGCTTTGCCAACAATGCTGCTCCCTCCTTCAACAACCCTGCCCCACAGCAGCAGTCCGGAGCCCAGCCAGCCGCTCAGCAGATGATGTATAACCAGCAGCAGCAGCAGTTCGCCGGCATGACGCCTCAGGGAGGCTTCAACCCTGGCGCAAACCCTCAAATGATGGGTGCTGGTCCTGGAGGCATGATGCCGAACCCAGGTATGCAGCACATGGCTGCCAATGGCCAGAGTAGGTCCCATCTCTTCATTTGCGCGCAGCCCTCCATCGCATATTTCAAGACGCGCCAGATCCCAATGTTATCGCCAATGTCACCGACTCTGTTGATGATGTTTGGATGATCAGGCGCGACTGGTAGCGAGTGCGGCGCAAACTTAAGTTGCGACGCGACTCGTCAGTCGTCATCTCTTGTGGCCTTTGATAGCTAACATAACGCGTACAGTGGCAGGATTCCAACAGCAATTCCCCGGGAACCCCTACGGCCAAGTCGTTTCCTCTTCGGTCGCCCCTCAAAACTTTGCGCCGAACTACATGATGGGTGGAGGCATGCAGGGCTTTCCGATGAACCAGGGCGGTATGCCTCAGCAGACTCAGATGATGCAGCGAATGCAACAGCAGCAACAGCAGCAGCAGGCACAGCAACAGGCGCAGCAACAGCAGCAACAGCAAGCTGCGAACCCGCCCGGTATGGGTCAGGTATCGACTCCTCAAAGACCACAGAGTGCCGCGCAAGGAACGCCGAACAACGCCTTACCTCCACAACAGGGCCAGTTCCCGACACCTCAACCTCCATCCCAGAGCCAAACGCCGACAAGCCAGCACACACCACAACTGCCTCAACAGCAGCAGCAGCAGCAGCAGCCTCAACAGCCTCAGGGGCAAATACAAGGACAGGCACAACAGCAACAACAGCCATCTGCTGCTCTGTCGACACCCCAGACGCCTACCTTTGCTTCAAATCAAGGGCCATCCGTGAACGGAGGTTCAACAGCGGCGGTCCCGCTAAGCCCTGGAACTGAAGCTCGAGACAAGGAGCGTTTTTCTCTATTGCTCGATATCAACCATGAATTGCTCTACGAATCTATCCAAATCCAGGCAACTCAGCAGGAACTGAAAAAGGAGAACGCTGCAGCTGGAAATCCGAGCGATAAGAAGTTAACAGAAGAGGAAACGCAGCTGCAGCAAGATTATCTTCAGTGAGTTCTTTTGAGAAGTGGTATCACTGAGTCCAACTAACAATCCCTTAGATGTATGAGACGTTTACAGGGGAATCTGTCTTACATGGCGGCACTTGCAGACCGGAAGCCTGAGGTTAAAGTTCCACCCTGTCCGACATATCTTAGTGCACCGCCTTTGCATCTTTCAGCCAAACTTCGTGCCCCGGCTTTAGGGGGACCTGAGGGGTCGGAGAACAACATCGACCCAGTCGCAGACCGGGAAGAACGGAACAACAGCATCAAGGACCTATACTCAAGGTTACAGGCTGCCTTTCCAGGATTCGACCCAACGAAGGAACCTGCGTACCGCATGAACACGCAAGCTGGACAGAAGCCCGGTAACTTGATGGGAAGCCAGGCCAGTCCAACAGGTCAGAGGACACCCAAGATCACGAACATGGGGGCTCCTCCAATGCCTTAGGGAGGCCCAGCCCCTAATTGCAACCAGTATCAAGGTTTGGCCTTCTCCAAGGTGTACAAATGGCTCGAAATTTTACAGGCATTCAGACGGGAGTTCTTTCAATTGGGATGGGTTGATTCGTTCGCTCGTCAACGAACAGCATTTACACATTGTTTTGGTATAGGGATATTGGCATGGTTTGAAGAGCTTGACAACAGCGGGCTTGAAGCAGTCTTATAAGAATAGCGACAACTAAGAAGCGTTGTAAAATGAGGAGCGTATATCTGGTGGTGGATGTTTTGGCCCAGGGGGCTGGAGGAGCACTGCTCTAGAAAACTAACGATGAAGCCAAAGAAAGTCTATATGGAAATGATTATATGTAAAGTTCTTACTGAGCATTAGTTGTCCAACCTCAATGCAAGAGGTTGTTCCAATTTTCACCTCGAGTGTCACATGCAATTGTGGAGGATTTCATATGTTGCGATTCAAGTTTCGTGAATCATGACACTTTGCAACCATGTATAAATCTAATCCCGGTAAAGCTATGTATGGTAATAATCTCCTGCAATATATCTTCTTTCTCCTAGCATCGTAAGACAAGCCGTGTGTCCACGTACCACGTACCACGAGCCTCATACCGATGCACAGAATGACAATGAACCTGCATGACGGACGGGTTTGGGCGGTCCGACTGAGGTTAGAACTACTTACTGTACATCAGCTCACCCAATCATGGCAAAGTGAGAGGTAAAAAAATCTTTTCTTTTTCTTGAGCCGTGGAGGTGGATGATGAGCGGAAAGTGGGGTTTCCATGATTTAGCCTGTGATGCAGCGCTCTTTTTTTTCTCACTGCCGCCCTGGGCTCGAGCTTTGGATCTTGGGGGTGTTGGAGTCAAGATTGTGGGTGAGTGAGACAGAGAACGGGCCTGCTGCACGCTGACTGCGCTCTCACAGTAAGCCCTATGGTTGTGCTTACGGAGTGAGGCTCACGCACATGCTGCAGGTTCCAGAACAGTTCTCTACTGCTTGCTATGTCTCTGGTGTTGCCGACTTTGTCATGACAACTCCATGCCAGCCACTTTTGCCGTTGTACATGGTTCTTCCGTTACCGGAAGTCGTACACGTCTCCCTCACTACCTGCCTGGGCTGTATCTCGACTATCGTAACAGTGCGGCTAAACTCTGACCGCGACCGCTGACCGAATGAATCCACTCGCGAGGCTTAAGTCCAACCATTTCTCATGGTCGATCGCTCATGATGAAAGGTTGTTGCGCAGCTTGTGGAGAGAGGCTCGAGAGGTTCGGCCAAGGCATGACGGGGGGGCATTTTAGTGTCCCTGCAGCATTACCACGAGGCGCTGCAATTGGCCGCTTTTGGGGAACTATCTGTCAATTGGCCAATTGGAGCTCTTTCAAGCCCACAGCAGGGGAGCACCCTGTCACTGCTAAAGCAAACAACCCGGCCAGGCCATAAAAAAAAAAAGTTTCAAAGGGCCGCTTTCGTCTAGAGAACTTCTCTTCTTCCTCTCCTCCTCCCCAAACCCTCGCTCTTCTCCAAGATCCTCTTCTCCCGCAACTACCGTTGAGGCTGATGATTGCGAGGTAGCTTCTGACCTTACCAGGGTAGCTCTGAAAACGAGTTAACTTGCCGGCCCGTCGCTCGCAATCTCCCTGTCCTTGTCCCGCGGCGACACGATCCCTCTACCTTACGTCGTTCGTGCCCCGCGCTTTTCTGGGTGCTCGTTGATAAAGCCCAGCGCAGGAGCCTTTTCTAATTCTTCGATTGCTTCAATCTTCAAATCACATCCACAACAATGGCTTTGGTTCCTCAACCTCCGGCCTCTGCTCGCCAGGTTGGCTCCGAGGACGATGGCCTCGCCTGTCTCGAGCTTGAGGATGGCTCCTCCTTCCAGGGCTACAGCTTTGGTGCCCAGAAGAGCATGGCTGGAGAGCTGGTCTTCCAAACGGGCATGGTTGGCTACCCCGAGTCCGTAACAGATCCTTCGTATCGCGGCCAGATCCTCGTCATTACTTTCCCTCTTATCGGAAACTATGGCGTTCCCTCGCGCGAGACTATGGATGAGCTCCTTGGCGACTTGCCTGCTCACTTCGAGTCTAGCGAGATCCACATCGCTGGTCTCGTTACCTCTTCCTATGCCGGAGAGGACTTCTCTCACTTCCTCGCTACCTCTTCTCTCGGCACATGGCTGAAGGAGCAGGGTGTTCCCGCCATGTATGGCGTTGACACTCGTGCTTTGACCAAGAAGATCCGAGAGAAGGGTAGCATGCTGGGCAAGCTGCGCCTTGAGAAGCGCGGTCTTACCAATGGCTCCGTCAGCAGCCAGGCCGACGGTGCCTTGGCTGCTTTGCCCATCGACCACTTTGAGCAGGTCGAATGGGTCAACCCCAACACCAAGAACTTGGTGGAAGAAGGTGAGTCTCCCAGCGTTTTCGTACTTGGAGGCGCGTGCTCATTATCTATGTAGTTTCCATCAAGGAGCCTAAGCTCTATAAGCCACCCACGTCGGTCGCCCGTAAGCACCCGTCAGGGCGTACTATCCGTGTTCTGTGCCTCGATGTCGGTATGAAGTACAACCAGCTGAGGTGCTTCCTCAAGCGTGGTGTCGAGGTCCTCGTCTGCCCTTGGAACTACGACATCGCCAGCCACATTGACGAGTTCGACGGTCTTTTCCTCTCCAACGGCCCCGGTGACCCCGCCGTCCTCGAGAACACCATCAAGAACATCGCTTCCGTGCTCGAGAAGAATGAGATCCCCGTCTTCGGTATCTGCTTGGGACACCAGCTCCTCGCCCGAGCTGCTGGTGCCACTACCAAGAAGATGAAGTTCGGTAACCGTGGCCACAACATTCCTTGCACCAGCATGGTCACTGGCAAGTGTCACATTACTTCTCAGAACCACGGTTTCGCCGTCGACACTGACAGCCTTACCAACGGCTGGAAGGAGCTCTTCGTCAACGCCAACGACGGTAGCAACGAGGGTATCTACCACACTGAGAAGCCCTACTTCAGCGTGCAGTTCCACCCCGAGAGCACTCCCGGTCCTCGCGACACCGAGTTCCTTTTCGATGTCTTCATCAACACCATGGCCAACTGCGCTGAGAAGCCTGAGCTCCTCAACACCCCTGTCCTCTTCCCAGGCGGCACCATTGAGGAGAACGAGCGCCTCCACCCCCGTGTCTCGGTCCGCAAGGTCCTGGTTCTCGGCAGTGGTGGTCTCAGCATTGGCCAGGCTGGTGAATTCGATTACTCTGGTAGTCAGGCCATCAAGGCTCTGAAGGAGGAGGGCATCTACACTGTCCTCATCAACCCTAACATTGCCACTATTCAGACGTCCAAGGGCTTGGCTGACAAGGTTTACTTCCTTCCTGTCAACGCTGACTTCGTCCGAAAGGTCATTGAGTATGAGCGACCTGATGCCATCTACGTTACCTTTGGTGGACAGACCGCCCTTCAGGTTGGTATCCAGCTCAAGGACGAGTTTGAGTCCCTCGGTGTCAAGGTCCTCGGTACTCCTATCGATACCATTATCACCACCGAGGATCGTGAGCTCTTTGCCCGAAGCATGGACTCTATCGGCGAGAAGTGTGCCAAGTCTGCTTCTGCCAACAACATTGACGAGGCCATGCACGTCGTCAAGGACATTGGCTTCCCTGTCATCGTGCGTGCCGCCTATGCCCTTGGTGGCCTCGGCAGTGGTTTCGCCAACAACGAAGACGAGCTTCGTGATCTCTGCAACAAGGCTTTCGCCGCCAGTCCTCAAGTTCTTATTGAGCGCAGTATGAAGGGCTGGAAGGAGATCGAGTATGAGGTTGTCCGTGATGCTCAGGACAACTGTATCACTGTCTGTAACATGGAGAACTTCGATCCCCTGGGTATTCACACTGGTGACTCTATCGTTGTTGCCCCCTCCCAGACCTTGTCCGACGAGGACTACAACATGCTGCGAACAACGGCTGTCAACGTCATTCGCCACCTCGGCGTCGTCGGAGAGTGTAACATTCAATATGCTCTCAACCCCTTCTCTCGCGAGTACTGCATCATCGAGGTCAACGCCCGTCTGTCTCGATCTTCAGCTCTCGCCTCCAAGGCCACTGGTTACCCCCTGGCCTTTATCGCTGCCAAGCTTGGTCTCGGCATTCCCCTCAAGGAGATCAAGAACTCAGTCACCAAGTCCACCTGTGCTTGCTTCGAGCCCTCGCTTGATTACGTTGTGGTTAAGATGCCCCGATGGGATCTCAAGAAATTTACCCGTGTGTCCACTCAGCTTGGTTCTTCCATGAAGAGTGTGGGTGAAGTCATGAGCATCGGTCGATCTTTCGAGGAAGCCATCCAGAAGGCTATCCGAGCTATCGACTTCCACAACCTGGGCTTCAACGAGACCGAGGCCCTCATGAGCATTGAGGACGAGCTTCAGACCCCCTCCGACCAGCGTCTGTTTGCTATTGCCAACGCCATGCACGAGGGCTACACTGTCGACAAGATCTGGGAACTGACCAAGATCGACAAGTGGTTCCTTACCAAGCTCAAGGGCTTGAGTGACTTCGCCAAGAGGATGACAGGCTACAGCACCACCGATGTTACCGCTAGCCCCTCTATCCTTCTCCAGGCCAAGCGTCTCGGCTTCAGCGATCGTCAGCTCGCCAACTTCTGGAGCTCCAACGAGATAGCTGTCCGCCGCATGCGACTCGAGGCTGGCATCACTCCCTTTGTCAAGCAGATCGATACCGTCGCTGCAGAGTTCCCTGCCTTCACCAACTACCTCTACATGACATATAACGCCTCCGAGCACGACATCAGCTTCGACGATCACGGTGTCATGGTCTTGGGTTCTGGTGTCTACCGTATCGGTTCATCCGTCGAGTTCGATTGGTGCTCAGTCCGAGCCATCCGAACCCTTCGTGCCACTGGCTTCAAGACAATCATGGTGAACTACAACCCGGAGACGGTCAGCACAGATTACGATGAAGCGGATAAGCTCTACTTTGAGAACATCAACCTCGAGACCATTCTCGACATCTACCAGCTTGAGAACTCGAGCGGTGTCTTGGGTGCTATGGGTGGTCAGACTCCTAACAACATTGCCCTGCCCCTCCACCGTGCTGGTGTCAAGGTCTTGGGTACTTCTCCTGAGATGATTGACAACGCTGAGAACCGATACAAGTTCTCTCGTATGTTGGATCGTATTGAGGTTGACCAGCCTACCTGGAAGGAACTTACCAGCTTTACCGAGGCCCAGGAATTCTGTAACGCTGTCTCGTACCCTGTGTTGGTTCGGCCTTCTTACGTCCTCTCTGGTGCCGCTATGAACACCGTCTACTCGGAGAAGGATCTCAAGAACTACTTGGATCAGGCTGCTGAGGTTTCTCGAGAGCACCCTGTCGTTATTACCAAGTACATTGAGAATGCCAAGGAGATTGAGATGGACGCTGTTGCCAAGGACGGTAAGGTCGTTGGCCACTTCATCTCTGAGCACGTCGAGAACGCTGGCGTTCACTCTGGTGATGCTACCCTTATCCTGCCTCCCCAGGACTTGGAAGCCACTACCATTGAGCGTATTGAGGAGGCTACCCGCAAGATTGGAGCTGCTCTCAACGTCACTGGTCCTTTCAACATCCAGTTCATCGCCAAGGACAACGATATCAAGGTCATTGAGTGTAACGTTCGAGCCTCGCGTTCGTTCCCCTTCGTGTCCAAGGTCATGGGTGTTGATCTGATCGAGATGGCCACCAAGGCTATCATGGGCCAGCCCTTCCAGGCTTACCCTCCCACCGACCTTGCCCCCAACTGCGTCGGTGTCAAGGTGCCTCAGTTCAGTTTCTCCCGTCTCTCCGGCGCTGATCCCGTTCTGGGTGTTGAGATGGCCTCCACTGGTGAGGTTGCTTCTTTCGGTGTTGACAAGAACGAGGCCTACCTCAAGGCTTTGATGTCCACTGGCTTCAAGATTCCCAAGAAGAACATTCTCCTGTCCATTGGTTCTTACAAGGACAAGCGTGAGATGCTTCCTGCTGTGCAGAAGCTTGAGAAGATCGGCTACAAGCTGTTTGCCACCTCTGGTACTGCTGATTTCCTCCAGGAGCATGGCGTTCAGTGCCAGTACCTCGAGGTTCTCGGCAAGGAGGAGGACCGCAGCTCCGAGTTCTCGCTCACTCAGCATCTGGCCAAGAACACCATTGATCTGTACATCAACTTGCCTTCTAACAACAAGTACCGCCGTCCTGCCAACTACATGAGTAAGGGTTACCAGACTCGACGTATGGCTGTTGACTACCAGATCCCTCTTGTCACCAACGTCAAGAACGCCAAGATCCTCGTCGAGGCCATTGCCCGCCACTTCAAGCTTGAGGTTTCCAAGCGCGATTACCAGACTAGCCACCGAACTGTTGTGCTGCCCGGTCTGATTAATGTCGCTGCTTTCGTTCCTGGCATTGCTTCTGCCAACAACGAGGATCTCCAGACTGTGACCAAGGCTTCCATCTCTGCTGGTTTCAGCATGATCCGCGTCATGCCCCTGGGTGTTGACGGAGCCATCACTGATGCCATCACTCTGAGCACAGCTCAGCAAAACAGCCGACGAGGTGGTTTCTGCGACTACAACTTCTCTGTGGCCGCCACTTCGGACAATGCTGACCAGATCAGCCACGTTACCGGCGAGGTTGGATCTCTCTTCATCCCCTTCAACCACCTGTCCGGCAACATCAGCAAGGTCGCTGCTGTCACTGCTCACTTCGACGCTTGGCCCACGCACAAGCCTATCGTCACTGACGCCAAGCTGACCGATCTGGCCTCGATCCTTCTGCTTGCCAGCCTCCACAACCGTCGCATCCACGTCACGTCGGTTACCAACAAGGACGACATCAAGCTCATCGCCCTCAGCAAGGCCAAGGGTCTCCAGGTCACTTGCGATGTGTCAATCTACTCGCTCTACCTCTCTCGTGACCAGTATCCCGAGTGCGAGCGTCTCCCTACCGCCGCTGACCAGAAGGCTCTCTGGGCGCACATGTCCACTATCGATGTGTTCTCCATTGGCAGTCTCCCTTACCGCCTGGCTACTTCGCTCGGCCACAAGGGTGACCCTCACATGGGTATCTCTGATGCTCTTCCTCTGCTCCTGACATCGGTTGCTGAGGGCCGTCTTACTGTCGACGACATCAAGGACCGCATGTACACCAACCCCATGGAGATCTTTGAGCTTCACGAGCAGTCCGGCACTACCATTGAGGCTGAGATTGACCGCCCTTACACTGTGGCCCCTGGTGAGTTCTGGTCTCCCTTTGAGGGTCGCCGCATGCGCGCCTCTGTTCAGCGAGTCACTTTCCAGAACACCACCGTCTGCCTTGATGGTGAGGTTCTGCCTGTCTCGCCCCAGGGCAAGGACATGTCTTCGCACATTGCTCCCCCCATGTCGCCCCCTGTCAAGCCCACCACATCGATCGCTCAGGCTACCGATTCTCCTCAAGCCCGCCGAATGTCCATGTTGGGTGGTTTCCAGCCTTTGAACCGCCTTCGTGGTGTCGATTCTGATGCTGCTGTTGGTGGTGCTGCTCCTGCTAATGAGCCTGCCTCCGGCCTGCAGCTCCAGCCCCTGGTCAAGTCTTCGCTCCAGCAGCTGCTGTCCCGGTCTTCGTCGTTCAAGAACACTCACGTTCTGTCCGTCAAGTCTTACAGCCGAGCTGATCTCCACCTTCTCTTCACTGTTGCCCAAGAGATGCGTCTTGGCGTTCAGCGTGAGGGTGTCTTGGACATTCTCCGAGGCCGCGTCCTGACCACGCTCTTCTACGAGCCTTCTACCCGCACCTCGGCGTCGTTCGACGCTGCTATGCAGCGCCTTGGAGGCCGCACCATCGCCATCGCCACCTCGCACTCTTCTGTTCAGAAGGGCGAGACTCTCCAGGATACCCTCCGTACCCTGGCTTGCTATGGTGATGCCGTCGTCCTTCGCCACCCCGAGGAGAGCAGCGTTCACGTTGCCGAGAAGTACAGCCCTGTGCCTGTCATCAACGGTGGCAACGGCAGCAAGGAGCACCCCACACAGGCGTTCCTGGACCTCTTCACCATCCGTGAGGAGCTGGGCACTGTCCAGGGCTTGACCATTACCTTCATTGGTGATCTTCTTTACGGCCGACCTGTGCACTCTCTGGTGTACCTTCTCCGACACTACCATGTCCAGGTTCAGCTGGTTGCTCCCAAGGCATTGTCTCTGCCTCCCAAGGTCCGAGAGCAGCTCGTTGCTTCCGGCCAGCTTCTCTGCGAGTCTGAGACTCTTACCCCTGAGATCCTCGCTCGCAGCGACGTCCTATACTGCACACGTGTGCAGCGGGAGCGCTTCCCTACCGAGGAGGAGTACCAGCGTGTCAAGAACTCTTACCGGGTGGACAACGCGTCGCTCAAGCATGCTAAGAGCTCTATGATCGTGATGCACCCTCTGCCCCGCAACGAGGAGGTGGCCGAGGAGGTTGACTTCGACCAACGGGCGGCATACTTCCGACAGGTAAGCATTTCTTCCTATGGGTTGTCGACCACAATTGCTAACATGATATCCAGATGCGCTATGGCCTCTACTGCCGCATGGCTCTGTTGGCGCTGGTTATGGCTGATTCGTAAAACAAGAGATGGAAGGGATATCAAAAAGTTCGATGAGACGGTTTATTTGTTTGGGAGAATTGTAATATTTTGCTTTGGGCTTCTTTTGAAAGCCGGATAGAAATTGGCGTGCGTTGTCAAGCATTCCAGGATGATGCCCGTGAACGACCTTTGATGCTATAGAATGTGTAAACGCGACTCACGTCGTTGCGTATGATTTAATGTACGTTATGTATATCATGTATACTATGTATGTCGTGTGCGTATCGCATACGTTTATTTAATTTATCATTTTATTTTGTTTCCAACCGTGCGTTCCGTGTGTTGTGTATCGTGCGTTTTGCATAGCGGCGTCTTGAAGCTTCGGCGGCATCACCCTCGTGTGTTTCTACTGTTCAAACATGCATACTCTATTGAATGTATTTTCCTGTAGTAGCCGTAGCAGATTCTAGAGGTACCTGTCCTGTCTGGCTTTGCATCCTCATGTGTAACAGCCCAAAAAAAACACCTTCGAAGATGTCATGACTCCACTACCCGTCAGAAGCTTGCAGTACGTACCTCTTTTTCCCTCTCGAACATGCCTCAAGGGTTGTCTGTGAGTCAGGCCAATCGCATGATCTCACGACGGAACCCTCATATATTCAATCGATGCGTCTGCTGATACCCAATCTCAGCTCCAGATTCTCTTCCACTGCTAAAATGGCTCTTCATTCTGCGGATACTTCAAAGCTCATCTGTATGTTCTTTGCCCCTCCCCCGCCGCTATCACCATCATATTGCTCTCATGTTACATGACTGACACTTCTCAGTCGCCCCCGCGGGTCATCAAGCCACGGGCCAGGCAGAGCAATTCACAAAGGGCACCCTCGTGCGCTCCCAGCTCAACCCAGAATCTCCCATCCCCCAGTTCCACGCTTGGTTCTCCCGCGCCCAAGAGAACGATTCCGGCGTAGAACATCCCGAAACATGCACCCTCTCCACCGCGTCTCTCCCCTCGGGCCGCGTCTCCTCCCGCTCGGTCTACCTCAAGGAGCTCGACGCTCGCGGCTTCGTCATCTACACTAACCTGGGCACCTCGCGCAAGGCCGCAGACATAGCGACCAACCCGCGCGCAGCGATGCTCTTCTTCTGGGAATCGCTGCAGCGCCAGGTCCACGTCGAAGGCCGCGTGGAGAGGATCTCGCGAGAGGAGAGTCAGACTTACTACGACACGCGCGCCCGGGGCAGCAGGATCGGGGCGTGGGCTAGTAGGCAGAGTCAAGTACTTGAGCCACAGGGTGAAGATGACGATGGGCGCAAGCAGCTCGAGGGGTGGGTTAAGGAGGTCGAGCAGCGATTTGAAGGCGAGGGGAAGATCCCCGTGCCTGAGTTCTGGGGCGGCCTGAGAATCATCCCGGATAGAATTGAGTTTTGGCAGGGAAGGGAGAGCAGACTTCACGACCGGTTTGTGTATGAGAGGGAGGAGGGGAGTGAGTCTGGGGAGTGGAAGTTGAAGAGGCTGAGTCCTTGAGGGAATGTGCAGTCGTAACTCTACTCAATCATCCTGAACTAGCTGAAGTAATGTGATAAGTGATCTAAACATTTCGTTGCTTCGTGACAGGATCATATCATATCTAAAACCCAGATGCTCCAAGGAGTATTCCTGATCATTTCTGGACCCCGATGCCTGGGTATTGGGCCGGCATCGATTGCCGTATGGCCAAGTCTAGCATAACGACTTATCAAAAGGACATGACGAGCTTCAAGCTGCGGTGAGCCCTGAATGAGACGTTCACGACCACAAGGTGGATCCACCAAGGAATGCTGGCACTATTATCGCCTGATGTTGAGTTGGGCACGTGCGCCGAGAAGTGAAGGTATTTGCGGAGCCAGTAACCATTTATAGAACATTAAAAAGTACGTAGTAATTGACTAGAATGTACGGAAAGGGGTATGTGTAATCCTAGATCCAGATGCCTTGTCCATTCCCATGCCTAAGCCTAAGCCTGTAACTTGTCCCCCAATGACAGGAAATCAATCCTCAGTACGGAGCACCAATACAATGCCTCCATAGTACAGAACAATGCTAATTCTGCCCTGTTGCCCAATCAGGTGCTTGATTAAAAGGGTCTAATTCCCAAAACGACGCACAGCATGATAAGATGTGAATGTATCAAGCCGGATCGAGTCGAATCGAGTCGCTATCAAATCAATCCATAAAACGTCGCTAAATGTGTTGGTATCCACGGTAACGCCTCGTCAATGCCCGAATGCCCAAAGTGAAGAGAGAAAAAAACGCCGGTTTTCCTTTTTAATAATCTCGTGCCTGGAAGTGGTTGAAGTAGTCATTGCAAAGCCTCGACGGTTGCGGGGTAGTTGCATGGTTGGCCTCGGCGGTTGGAGTATCGACTGGAGTAAGAGAAAGGCCTAATCCCAGAACTGCCGATCCAGAGCCGAGGGTCTTGGAGCGAGAGTGAGAGGGCATGTATTGGTTCATATTGCCATTATCGCTCTCGTCATCGCTATCCATGGGCATGTACTCGTTGAACTCCCAGTCAGGCTGCTGCGCAGCGAGTTGCATGTCCACCATAGCATCCGTAAGGCAATCTTCCTCATACAAAGGCATGATGCGGTAGTTGAGATTCTCCATAATGCACCGTTCGGTGACATTGAGCTGCTGGTGAGACCACATACCATGGCCCCACGCCTTGCAATAGTACTGAGAAGACTCCTGGGGATCCTCTGTAAACTTGACAGCAATGACAAGAGCTGCTAGGATGATGAGTTCAGGGTTGACTGAGTCGATATGCAGCTGCTGTCGTTGAGGCATGATGGGCGTCGGAGGAAGGGTGTGTCGCTTAGACGCGGGAGAGAAGTAGTCGGACAGTAGAGGGCATGAGAGACGCCAGCGGCGGGCGAAGCGGGAGTCGAGGCTGTCGAGGATGCATACCGCGAGGGCAACGGTCTCAATCGGGATATTGGCGCGGCTCAGGATGGCCTGAACAAGAGGGACTGAGGCCGTGGCCAGCGAGGCAGACGATGGGATGAGGTTGACAAGGTGTATGGCGGGACCTGTAGTCGAGTTAGTAAAGGCAAGACATTGACAACCAGATGCGTGCATAGCATGACAGGAGATGTGAAACAACGTGATGTGATATTACATAGACAACGTCGTTGAATCCTCTGCCTGCTCAGCTCTGCAGCAAAAAAACAAAAAAAACAAAAAAAAAACTCACCACGGAATCGAGGCACCAATGGCTCTCCATCGTCGAGTGTCGTTCGTGGTGACTGAGCCGCGGAAGAGTTACGGGAGCTCGGGGGTGGTGTGGGTAGGTTGGAGAGTGGTCGATAGGTAAAGTAGCCTTCGAAGCGGCAGTCCTTGTCTTGGTCGGCCATGGCGGGCTCGTCACCCAGCTTCATATCTCGGTTCATTGCTTCTGGTTCGTTCAAGGGCAGTAAGATGCAATGCTTTGTCGTCCAATCCTCAGTTCCAAGCAATTCCAAAGGCCCTCTCTCATGTCTCGGCGGGTACGTGTATACGGATGTATGTATGCGTCTGCGTGTGCAAGACAGGCAGATAGGTAGATAATAAACTCGTCTGTCTACGGGATACCCTTAAGTATATAAGAGAGTTGTAATCACGCGAGCACACATACGTCCAGCCACGCCTGCAGACAAGGTTTAAGATGTTGTAATGCAGCTGAAGGTAGATGCAGATGGGAGGGGGGGGAGGAGCAAAGTTATATATCCCAAGCTGAGCCAAGTAACCTACGGAGTACCTGCAGTAAATATAGAACCAAGGCCTAACTCAAGACAGGACAAGGGAGATGGGCCCGTTCACCGCGAGTAAGTAAGGCTGAGCACTCTGCTAAACCAGGATTCCGCTCAGAGCCAGACGGGATAAACCCCCAAAGCAGCGCACTTTCTCTCCAGTTGTAGCGGTGGAGAGAGCTAGGAGGCGGCTGGTAAGGTGTGGTGGATGTGGACCAGGACAGGGGGGGATGGGGTCCCAGGCACCTGAGCTAGCTTGGCTAAGTCACCCTCACGGCTTTATTCTGGCCAGCAAACGGCGGACCTTGTCCTGGTACGGCTGCTTTGTTCGTCCTTGGATGAGGATATAGACAGGCAAGTATGCGAGCTTTTACTTGTCATCTCAAGGCCGTTGCTGAGACACGTTGAGGTAACGTCAAAGTCAGATCAGATGTTGGATGTTTTTCTTGGCTTTGTTCCCTTTTTCGGGGCCGGCCGTCACTACGCACCGTATTGGGCGTATATGAATTATTTTTGGTGCACAAAAGTTGCTTTATTACCATCAAAACAACTTTGACTGCCCGGGGTGGCGCAAAGCCCAGTGGAGCATTGGAATAGTGGCGACGACGAGAACGGTACAAGTGGGCGCTCTCTCGTACTTGAGCCTCTATTCAGGCTTACAATAAACAGCACGTGCTGACTGTATAATACTGTAATGGCGGATCCAACGTCAAGCTTGCGGTGAGAAAACATCCTCAGCCAAGGCGTTTCCGACTTGACAGCCCCTGAATGAATGAATGAATGAATGCCAGATAATCCACCTCAGCTGAAAGCCACAGCAGCTGTCAATGACTGCCGTGAGTGCTGTGCTCAAATCTTTCAACGAGGCTGACTGCTGACTTGGTCAACTCCTGATAACCCGTCGTCTGCACAGATAAGCCAGGCCCGAAGTCCTTGTCGCGTGGCTGACAACCAGATCAGGGAAGCGTTGCAATATGCCATCTACAGCAAATCGACTGCATAATGGGCAAAAGTTTAGAGCCACAAGGTGGCCTGTCCTCAATGAGACACACAACTGCGACTATAGGCGGATTTCGGTTCCTGGCTAGTCGAGAGACACAATCCATACGTCAACGGTGCGTGTCGTCCTTGATCGATCTCCCATCAGAACTCAATGGATGACGAAACCATTCTTTTTTAAACCGTTCCCCCTGTGGTAAATACCGCTGCCAAGGGCTTTATCAAGCAGTCAATCGTCATGAGGGAAATAAGGACCGTCACTCGAAACAAAGATCGTCGAGGCCAGCACACCCACTGATTAAACTCATGGATAGTGCTTCGGGAATCAGGTCTCATGAGCATCTCTGGATGGATGGATGGATGCACATGCACACGCCCAAATGGCAGGTGAGGGCACCGTATGGCGGCAGTTCTCAGGTCGGCTTTTGAGCCTCTGGTTAACCTAATTCAATCTGCCTGTTGGGTTGTGCTCAGTCCTGAACCCGATCAACGATCACGGCAGTGCCCCATAAACTGATCTGGGAGAAGCCGGTACTGCTGTACCCTCACCTCAGTTCATTGTCGCTCCACCAATATCATTCGTCCGAGACAGACGCCACGAATGCGGGTTTTCGTTTCCTATGTCAATCGCAACACGGCGAGAGCCAGTGCGATGCTCAAATCATCATATCATGGGGAATTTTGTTTTTCCCTCCACAGCGGTTCTAGCCTGGGCATGTTATGCACAACGGGCTTTGTCCTGCACAAAGTCGCGTGCTTCTCTCTTCTCCAACCCAGGGAGTTGGCCGACTGGTGGCTTGTGCCGAGCTCATCGCCGAGACAGACCCCTTTTCCTTCCTCACTTCGCTTGTTTGAGCATAGTCAACAATGGCGGGAGAAGATCGTCGTCATCCCTGAATACCCTTGTCAAGGCTCGGACTTGGCGCTGTCGTCAAGACTCCGTGAATTCTTAATTTCTCACACAATCTAAATGTTGCAACAAACTTGAAGCTGCTGAGGCTGATTCGGGTCTGGAAGCTTTGGTATTCAAGAGGCTTAACAATCAGCCTAGCGGGCTTGGTGTACATGTAGGTAACACAATCCTAGCGGTTGACAAGCTGCTAGACCTGCAATACTTGCATTTTCAAGGGACGGCTGGCGAGGGATCTGACAAAGATCTCCTCAGCCTCTGGAGGATGCCGGCTCGGTTTCATGTCGAGATTTCGCGAAGGTACATAGGTATCGTGTTCGTAGCTTCCCGTAATAACCGGTGTTATTCTAAGCTGGTTGCTAGGCTTCATGAAGTCTTCTAAGCGCAATATGACCGATTAGCCGCACAAGGTCTAAAACCCTGGCTGCACGCTAGCTTTTGATGCTTACAACTTCATCTCACCGCTTGGGCAACCTCGGGCCGGTCACTTCACTTCATGATGGGACTTTGGTACCATCCCCCGTGCCTGCATCACGCATGTCGTATGGTGCACGTGTCGAGGGTTGAAGAGGCTGCATATAAGACGAATAACTGCGCAGATGAGCTGTACTTATTAAGATTGCAATCTCCCGACTCTCAGGCTCCGAGATGCAAACTGCCCGCGTATCGATGTTAGGGATAATGCCTCTGCCGGCCCGCAGCGAATTTCCCAGCTTGTCGAGTCAGTTCGTGTACTCGAGTCTCTAGAGCTATCTGACCGTATGTTGTATGCTGTGTGTACATGTTCTAGGACAGGCTGTATTGATCCAGTGTGTTTGTCGGTTTCTTGGTGTGTCAAAACGTTGCGGGGTTGTCGATCTGGTGGGTGGGTGATCGGTGACCCTTCTCCATCAACGTTACCAACCAAAGCGTGGGGTGCGTCAACGGCGGATCATCTGGATCGATTTTGAGTGGACGCTTTATGTGTATTGAACCGACAGAATCGCGTATTGCACCACGCACAACAAGAGAGGACCAGTATACCAACTACTGTTGGTAGATTTACAGACAAGATTGGTAGGAACTGGGCGGTGATCTTTTGCTGCCTTCTTCGTGATTAAGTACAGAGTTTTCAAAAGCTGTGATGTAGTGCGAGATAGACTGTGTTTGGGGCAATTTTTGAAGTTGATTGATCTCCGGGAGCGATGAAGCAAGGATGAAGTTCTCGTTTCTCTGTGCCTCAGGATGATCGACAAGGCCGCCTGCTGCTTCGCTCATGCTTGGGAAGGTGCTCGAATGTAGATCCGGCAGGTGGTCACAAGACATAAGCAGAACAGGTAAGGAACTATAAACTTCAAGGGAAAAGTAAGTGGTGTGAACGCGGACGTTTTGATAGAAGGTGCCTACCCTAAATACCAAAGTGTTACAATTATCGTCATCTGTCTTCTGAGATAGAAGTGGGAGATTAGCACTTGAGATAGTTTATGATGCTATATGCCATCATTCTCAAAAATGCGCCACCAGACTCACATCTATAAAGAAGACAGTTTTAAATCTCTCCATGTAGAAGTGAATCTGTGACTTGCCCTTGTCTATGGCATCTCTATGAAATACCTGTCAAGAGTTTGCCAACCTATATCCTATCCAACTGAAACCAGAGTTATTACTTTGGGGATGATGCATTAAACGCCATGTCTTAGGATGCGAATACGTGGCCAGCGTGGTTGTTCAAACCCGTGAGTCAGCCCAATGCGCAACGTTCAATCCCCTCTTAACCTTGGTTCATGTTCAAATACAAGATTTAACAACAATAACGATGATAAGTTAAACAAGAAACCGCAGTGAATTTCTTGACTTTTCTTCCGTGGCAGATATTCAGCGCTTGGCTCAACCGTACGCCCCATTCCTCACTACCTTACTCCGTACTTACCTACGGACGCCTCAAAATTACCCAATCCGATCTCAACATCAACCACAAGCACCATCACCGCCATTATCATTCCCGCCAGCAACGAGACCGCCATAAGCCAAAATACAAATACACCAGAATGAGCAGCCACGATGGTATTTCCTGGGCTGCTCACCTCCAGCGATAGAACCCCCTCGGTCCGGTCCAAGTCGAGCGACTCCGATCTTCCCCTCCACCTCCAGCCCGAGTACATCTACGATGAGGCTCAGCTGCCCTGTCTCCCGCCCGAGAGGCCCGATCTCCGCGACTTGAACAACAGCCTCGAGGCTCTCGCCGCCGTGTTCCCTGATATCCAGATCGAAGTCTTCCGCGAGTTGCTGTCTAATTTTGACGGCGAGTCGCGCTTGGCTCTTGTCGCCGATGCCCTTCTCAAAAACAGGGTGACGTGGGTCAAAGGCCGTTGGAGGGTCCCCGACAAGGAGACAGTTACAACTCATCCCGAAACGATCCCCAAGACCGAAGCTTTCAAGAGCAAGGAATACAAAAGAGCTGTGCAGAGCCTGGCCTGGCATGAATTCAAAGGGTTGTCGCGGTCCACCATAAACGCCGTCTTGGCAGAATCCAACTACTCCTACCTCGAAGCCCGGCAGACACTCGTGACTCTATCCTCCAAATCATGGCGTTTCACGATATCGTCGCTTTTCTTTCGAAGGAGGCCTATCGCTACGGGCGAGGCAGAGAATCATCCGCTGGTATCATGGCGCTCAACAGGCCAGGGCTCCATCGTTCCCACTATTCGAACAACAGGCAGTGCAGAGCTCGACCGTGAACTGTACGATATCCTAGTGGCTCCCCTGAAAGAGAAGGACAGACGGGATAGGGAGGGCAGGGATAGGGGCCTGGCTGTTATTCTAAACAACGAAGAAGCGGAGAAGGCTGACGCAACGCACGAGTGTGTATGTTGCTACATATCCGCAGCCTTTGAGGAGTTCACCCACTGCAATCGCGAGGGCCATCTAGTCTGTTACCGATGTGTACAGCACTCAATAAAGGAAGCCGTGTTTGGCCAAGGTTGGCAGAGCAGCATCAACCCAGAAACGGGAACCCTCAAATGCCTTTCCTCAGACGGCGATGGATGTCTAGGACATATCCCACCAGATCACATCCGCCGCGCTATGGACGAAGAGAAGATGGGCGCCGAGATCATGCATAGACTTGACCGTCGACTAGCCGAACATAGCCTTTTGGCCTCGAATCTACCTCTAGTCCGATGCCCCTTCTGCGACTACGCCGAGATAGACGACATCTACACACCAGCCCACGAATCTGCTCTTCGTATCAAGTCGGACAGTATCTACAACCTCTTCTTCATCGCCCTCTGCATTGGAACACTGCCCTTCGTCTTCCCCTTCGTCCTGCTCTCCTCCTTCATATGTGTCCTTCTCAGTACACAGCAGTCCTTCGGCGACTACGTCTCAGTCGAGTGGAACAAGGCCCTCAACCGTCATCGCCGTCGTCGTCGCGGCACCAAATTCACATGCCAAAGTCCTACCTGTGGCCGCATGTCTTGCCTCTCATGCCACAAATCCTGGAAGGATATCCACGTGTGCAACGAATCCTCGCTCGTTGCACTACGCACACAGGTAGAGCAGGCCATGAGCATGGCCATCAAGCGCGTCTGTCCCCGCTGTAACACATCTTTCGTCAAGAATGCAGGCTGCAACAAGCTCACATGCCCCTGCGGCTACAAGATGTGCTATGTCTGCCGAGCCAACCTCACTGACGAGGGATATCGCCATTTCTGCGATCACTTCCGTCCAGAAGGCGACGCCACGCCTTGTAAGGAATGCGATAGGTGCAATCTCTGGGAATCAGAGGACACAGAGCAGGTTTTACAAGCTGCGCGCGAAGAGGCAGAGCGCAAGTGGAAGGACATGGAGAACCGTGAATTGTCGGGCACAGAGCGAGCGTTCCTCGAAACGGGCGTCGCGGCGAACGGGATGGATGTGAGCGTTGAGCGTGTACTTTTCAGCGGGCGAATTCCCGCCCTTTCAGAATTGTTCGATCTCATCGTAGAAACGGTGTTTGTTTAGGGATATGGGCAGTTTTACGAATAACGGCGTACGACAAGATGGACTCGGAAAACCTCATTAAATTTCCCATATACATCGACTTATCGGGATTGGCACGGGGCGTCTTGCGTTTATATAAATATCTGTTTTTGAAGAGACTGGTATCGAATTTGGCATATAAGATTGGGCAAAACAGGACATGATCCAAGATCACATCACTCAACTACAATACAGACGTTATGATATTACACAAATACCCCATTTGCAAAAACTCCGTGAAGCGTCCTGAATTTTGTTCAAAGCTTGCTCTTGCCATCGGTCCTGAGCTCGGCGGCGGCGCCAGCGATGGCGGGCTTGCCTGTCTCCTTGACCTTGGACTGGAAGATGATCTTGTTGCCTTCTCGCCACATCTCAGTAACGATGGTCTGGCCGGGGATGACGACACCAGCGAAGCGGACCTTGATGTTCTTGAAGGGACCGAAGCGCTCGTAGACGGCCTTTCCGGCAATGCCAAAGGAGCAGAGACCGTGAAGAATGGGGGCCTTGAAGCCACCGACCTTGGCAAAGGCAGGGTCGATGTGGAGAGGGCTGTTCATGTCAGTTATGGTTTCAATATGATATGGTAGGTAAACTTACTTGTAGTCGCCGCTTAGGCGGTAGATGGCAGCCTGGTTGTCCGAGGTAGTCTCCTCAACGACAACATCAGGTGCGCGAGCAGGGGGCTTGTTGGCAGCGGTGGAAGCACCACGGTCCTTGCCACGCTTGGGACCACCCCAACCACCCGCGCCACGAAGGAAGACGGTGGCCTCATTGTAGAAGACATCCTCGCCGGTGTTGGCATCAACTGTAGTAGTAGAAGATCGAGCAATAGAAGCATTGCCCTTGTCGATGACCTCAAGGAGACGGCCTCGGGAGACCAGGCGGGCGTTTGTGGGGATGGGGAACTTGCGGATCTCGAGATATTGCTCCCCATGGAGCAACATCATAGGCGAGAAGTTGGGCACAATGTTGTCAAACTCGAAGGGCATCTCGGTGTTGAAGGGAGGGATGACACCGAAGGTGGGAATGACCTGGAAGTCGTCTGCGCCCTCACTGTAGAGATTGTTAGCAATGTTACTGAGGATTGACAAATCATAACTTACAAGACATATTTGAGATCAGTGCGCTTAGCACCAACACCAAGGTTGTAGAGGATGACGTCTCGCTCCTCATACTTGAACTCGGTAGGCTTGCCTTCCTTCTTGAGAGTCTCTTCGATGATCTTTGCGTGCTCGCTCTGACCAGATGACTCCTGACTTCGAGTTAGCACTGATTTTCAGGCGTTCATATGGATAGCATCAGAAACTTACCTTGGGCTTGCTTCGGTTCTCCATGTTGGCCATGATCTTCTCAATCGAGTCCTGAGACTTGGTGGGATGGTCGGCACGGCTGTCAAAGGTGACAATGTCCTTCCAGTTCTTAAGAACCTCCTCAGGGGTGAGGGGAACATCAACGGGGAAACCGTGGCCACCAGTTCGCTGCCATCGAGTCTGGCCGCACCAACCACTACCAACCTCATAAAGACCACCAGTGGGGTTGGGGCACTTGTCACTGCAGAGAGCAAGGACTAGAGGAGCAATGTAGTCGGGCTTGAAAGCTTGAACCATCTCCTCGGGCATGATAGTGGCGGTCATGGCGGTACCGGCGTTGGGAGCAATGGTGTTGACGTAGATGCCGTACTTGTGACCCTCAAGGGCAAGTGCCCGTGAGAAACCAAGAATACCGCATTTCTACAGTTGTCAGCAACTACCACAATATGGATTAGATAAAGAACTTACAGCAGCAGCATAGTTGGCCTGGCCAAAGTTGCCATAGATACCACTGGTGGAAGTGGTGTTCAGAACGCGACCGTACTTCTGCTTAAGGAAGTAAGGCCAAGCAGCCTTGGTGACCTTGTAGGTACCTCGGAGGTGCACGTTCAGGACAGGGTCCCAGAGGTCATCGTTCATGTTGGAGAAGGCCTTGTCGCGGAGGATACCAGCATTGTTGACAACGATGTCAACGCGGCCAAAGGCATCGATAGCAGCCTTGACGACCTTCTCGCCGTCTTCGGCTGAGGCTTTGACGCCAACGGCCTTACCGCCGAGCTTCTTGATCTCGCCAACCACACCCTCAGGGTCAGCAAGATCGTTGACGACAACTGATGCGCCATGCTTGGCAAAGGCCAGAGCGTAGATGCGACCAATGCCAGCGCCGCCACCAGTGACAAGAGCAACACGGCCGGTAAAGTCGAGCTTCTCACCCTGATCGGAAGGTCCCATCTTCATAGAGTCCTCGAGCAATGTGAGGAAATCATTAGGGCCTGTGGGATACTGAGGATTGGAGTAATCGACGACCTTATTCCAGTTCTTAATGATAGCTCCGGGGGTATATGAGTCGTCAGCCTTGAGAAGGAGGCCACTGGATCGCTCCCATCGGAGCTTGGCCACGTGGCCACCGCCAACCTCAAAGATACCACCGGTCTCCTCTGTGTTGTTCTTGTGGACCAAGACAGCAACCAGAGGCACGACCCATTCGGGCTTGAGATTGGCGAGCACATCAGGAGGCATAATGGTCTCGGTCATTCGGCTAGCAGCTGTATGAGGTCAGTATAAGCACGAGGTAGGAACATCGCATTCGCGACTTACCAACAGGGGCAATAACGTTGGCAAGAATGCCATACTTGATACCCTCCTTGGCGAGGGTCTCTGTGAAGCCAACCATGGCGAGCTTGGCAGCGGAATAGTTGGTCTGGCCAAAGTTGCCAAAGAGGCCAGCAGCCGAGGCGGTGTTGATGACACGGCCGTACTTTTGCTTGCGGAAATGAGGCCAGGCAGCGCGAGCGCACTTGTATGAGCCCTTGATGTGTACTTTGTAGATGAGATCCCAGTCCTCGTCCTTCATGTTCTTGAAGCTAACATCTCGCAGGATACCAGCGTTGTTGATGAGGATATCGATTCGGCCGAAGGCTTTGATGGCGGTCTCGATGATGCGCTCGCCGTTCTCTACCGAGTCGTAGTTGGCAACGGCCTTGCCGCCAGCGGCCTTAATCTCGTTGACGACAACATCGGCAGCCTGTCGCGATCCAAATTAGCCTTATGCGCCCGCGACTGAGGGAAGCTGTTTGTGGTTGCTACTACTGACCTTTGATGAGTTGCCCTCACCCTTTGAGGTAACGCCGAGGTCGTTGACGACAACGCTGGCACCGCGTGATCCGAAGAAAGTAGCATATGCCTTTCCAAGACCCCCGCCAGCACCGGTGACGACAACAACCTGGCCGTCGTATCTCAACTGCTCCGCCATGGTGGTGTGTTTATGATGCGATATGATATGAGGGGGTATAATAGGACGGACGCGCTCAAGATGATGGAGGAGAAGGAACAGAGAGCCAGAGTCAGAGTTAGAGTGAGAGTAAGGTTGAAGATGAAGACGAGGAAGAATTGGGAACAAAATAATCGGGGAGCGCAAGAAGCTCTTAACAAGCTTGGGCCGGCTGGGCTCTGCAACTCAAAACGACCCGGGGGCACTTTCCGTACCTTGGACCTTGTGAAGGGGAAGCCTCGGCTTCTATGGGGTACCGAGGGGACTGGTTGCGGGGGACACACTAGGCCGGTTTTGGAAAGGGAACTGACTTCACATGTAAAGAGCATGAAGATGGAAGACGGCAGATGAGGTCATGCGGAGGAATAGCTCATGTCACATGCGAGAAGCAATCATAAGATCTGGGGTAACTAACAACTAACGCTTGTCAGATTGTATTGTCAAGTAGTATCTCTCGGTTTCACAAGGTGCAGTAGTAGTTAGTTGGTGTGGAATGTGACATTATGACAGCACAACCTATGCCATTGAAGGCTTTTCTACCTAAAGATGAGAATCAAAGTCTCTCCAATCAACCGCTTTAGTCTCAGCATCTCCATCAAATCTGATACTCATAGGGATATTGTTGCCGACCTCCAATCCCGGCGCCGGCTACAGAGATATCTCCACAAATGTTCTCTCTACTCCCCGCAAAACCAACCAAGCCCAGACCGGGCCACGAGCCTGATTAACCCGGTACCGTCATATCCAGCGTCTAGCGTCTAGCGTCTAGTGTCTTGTGCCTCTCGGGCGTCGATTGCCCGACCAAGAAAGGAAGCAATTGAACTGACAGGAACACGCTCACTCATTCTATGGCTGCAATATCACCACGGTACCCTCACCCACATGCGCACAATACCCCTCTCATAGCCTTATTCTTTTCCTTATCCTTATCCTTGTCTTGACTGACTTCGCATCATGGCACCCCACTTCATTGATGATAAATCTGAGATTTGCCTCCCCTTCATTCTCTCTCAGCTCAAACTTCACCGCGAAGAGTCTCCCGACCGCCCCTTTGTCATCGGCCTCAATGGCATTCAGGGTGCCGGCAAGTCTACCCTTGTCAAGGCCCTGAGCAAGGCCCTTGAGGGTCAGAATGTACCGACTCTCGTCTGCAGCATAGACGAGTTCTACCTCACTCGTCAGGATCAAGTTGCCCTCGCCGAGTCTCACCCTGACAATGCCCTCATTCAGCATCGTGGGGAGCCTGGTACGTAAATTCAACCGGCCCATGGTCAGAATAACTCTGACAGCTTCAGGGACCCATGACCTGCCTCTTCTGAAGGCCTTCTTTGAGGCACTACTGAAAGGAGAGCCCACAAAACTCCCAAAATATGACAAGGCCATTAAGGGTGGTAAAGGTGATCGCCTTCCAGAGTCTGAATGGCTGCCTGTGAACCAGCCCGGCCAAGCCAAGATTCAGGCCATTATGTTCGAGGGATGGTGTGTAGGCTTCCGTCCCTTAAGTCCCGAGGGAGTCGAGGAAAGGCTCAACATGGCCAACCGTACCCTCAAGCAACACAAACTTGAGCATCTCCTATTCGTCAATGAGAAGCTTTGCGAGTACAACAGCCTCACAGATTCCTTTGACGCCTTCATTCAAATCGACGCAGAGGATCTTGGCTACGTGTATGGCTGGCGACTGGAGCAAGAGAACCACCTGCGTGAGGAAAGGGGTGATCCAGAAGCGGGTATGACCTCGCAAGAAGTCGTCAAGTTCGTTGACGACTACTACCCTGCCTATGAGCTCTACACTGATAGATTGAGAAAGGGCGTCTTGGCCAATCGACCAGGCCGTCAACTGAGGATGGTAGTAGGCCGCGACAGAAAGGTAAAACATGTGCGCCGGGTCTGAAAAGGAATACGAAATTCAACTCAACTCAACTCACACTCACACAAACCAAAACACAAACCAAAACACACCAATCTTCGCACGACTAATGAACCACTCACGGCCCTGAACCGTTTTCAGCAAAATTATTAAAATACCCCGTCAAAGATGTGACCACCGTAGCGTCTCTATAAGCTTTTTCGCTGTAAGTGAGCTCAATTCCGCTCTAGGTGCCTTGCAAACCGCTCGGAAATCTTACGCTCCCGATATCGAGTAAACCAGCCTCAACTCCAGCATAATGCAATCATGTCGGTCATAAAACTCATCTCTCGCAAAACGAACAAGCCGTCCATACGCCATGAATAATCTATGCGATCTTATCCTCCACCACTCGTTGACCATCCTGCTTCATCTTAGAGAGCTTGCGGTCAATGGACTGTGTCTTGAGACGGACAGCTTCCTCACGATCGGCTGCTTCTTGCTCGAATTCCTGAATTATCATCCGCTTATGTCTCCTTGCTTCCAGTAGCCGTTGCATGATACCGCTGAACTCACTGACGAACCATTCGCCAGATGTTTCCCAGTTCTCAATTGACATGTTGGAGAATAGGTCATGTTGTTCCTTCTCACCAAGATGGCGAAATTGATCAAGTTTGGCCTCTACATTGTCGGGATTGACTCCGGTGCCCTTCTGCTCTTCTTTGGAAGGATCAAAGTCAAAAGGCTGCTGTCGAAGGGCGGTGAACGACATGGAGTTGAGAGCAATGTCGTCGTATTCCGGGCTTGGACGGCGCCGCTTCCTGTCCGAGCGATTTCTGTTTGGGGCTGAAAACGTAGTAGCTGGCATAGAGCTCTCCAAGAGAGTTCGCTGCATCACCGGCTTGGCGGCTGTGGGCCTAGGCGTTGTATGTTCCTCCTCTTGGGACAGAGATTCGGCATCTTCGGCATCTTCGGCATCCAAATGATGTACAGCAGGCTGACGAGAGCTCCCGTTTCTGTGGTCTGTCTGCCATTGGGTTTCACGACGCTTGGGGGATGGATTTCTGATCTGGTTCGTGTCGTAGACTTCTGATCGGCCAGTATGTGACTTTCGAATTCTCACTTCACGCACGGGATGTTTGGGATCGTGTCGTGCTGGTGAGTCGGGCCGAGATCGCCCATGCTCGTAATGGCCATTTGTTTTCTCGTGTCCAACAGTCACGTTATCTTGGAAACCATCACCCATGTGGTCGGCGTTGTGCCTTTGAGGTCGATTGACCACATTCATGCGAAGATCGTCTCCGACAGTAAACAAACCGCTTGTCGGCGCAGGTCGCTGGAACCGATTGCGATCAGGGAGACGGTGTGACGGAATGGTCTTCTTAAGATCGCGAGTCAACTCCGGCCCGAGTCTAACAGGTTCGGACGGCTCATTATGTGGGGTTGTAAGACCGGACTCCATGAAGTTTTCGTCAAGTTGGGAGCCAGAAAAAATGTCTGGCCGACGATCACTTGAATTCACTTTGGCTCGACCATTAGGTGAAGATACCACTGAGAGTTGTGGTGACTGAGATGGTGGGTGACCGAATGGATGTGTTTGTCTTGGGGGCGCAGTGTTCCTATAACCGAGCCCTGCGATCTCTCGAGGATAGCTAGCAGGTCGGGGTATAGGAGCTGGAGCAATATCTTTGGGTGGCTCTACGCTTGTGGACTTGATTTCTGCTTGTGGTTGAGGCTCGTTTGTTCTCGGGCCAGCATTGGCAAAAGCCAGGAGCCGCCCACCTTTATCCTTCAAGCTCGGTGGCATCGTGTAGTTTCCTTGGGTCGAGTTCGATATGTTACGGAAGGGTTGGAGCGACGTTGGCGCGCTTCCCGTCACGCGATGGCCTTGCGGTTTCGAAGCAACGGGATATTTCGTCGATCCGTAAGGTCGCATAGGTGAATTTTATTGTTGGCGAGTGAAAGAAACCATTTGCTCAAAAAAGGTGATCAAATAGGTTAGAAACCAAAGGAGGGTATTCGGAGAAGCAACTGAAAAGAGCCGCCGATAAAGGTATCGTTGTTGACAAGTTGCGAGTGGCACAAACTTGAATGTTGGTGATAAAGTAAAGTCTGTCTAGAATTGGGCGCCGCGGTTTCAAGCATGCCCAACAGGGGGCGCGCCTGGGGAAAGAGCAATGCGCCTGTAGAGTCGCGACGTCAGGTGATGTTGGCGGGGAGAGCTCGACTCTCAGTGGAGATCAACTCCATGGGTATCCCCTGCATCTAAGACAACTCCACTTACACGAGTGTCAATCAGCTGCTCAGAGATATTGCACCTTGAACACCGAACACATCAATTTGACTGGTCTGAAACTCGCCACGCACTTGAGATTGCATCGAGATCGATTTTTCAACCTCAGCTGCTTTGTCTTCAAGCAGCTTCCGTGTGTGTACGGCGAGCCCAGTGGTACTTGCGACGAACTTCCAGCAAGCAGGATAACATTGGAAGATTCAAACTATACGTCTTCGATGTTGAGCTGTTCCAAGCTCTCGGGTGAGCCCTTCTTCCGCCATATTAAATCAAAGATCGGAATTTCCATGGGCTCCTGTTGACAATTCGGATACTCCGACGGTTGGTGCGAGCAATGACTATTACCATCAGCAATCATCACACTCAGGCCTTAGAATGTGAATGACGATGTTTCATGCTCGGAATCTTTAGGAAAACATCTTATTACTCAGATTATACATAAGTCACATGGAATCTCAGAAGATATCTCGTGCAGACCGTTCAGTTGTCGACGCCATTGACATATTCGGACCGTCCGATGAACTCTCACGGGGCGCCATGGCTTCCTAGAAGTTTTTTATCCACCTGGAGTACTCGTGGTTAAGACTTATCTCGCTGAGACCGCATAATGACCATACGAGGCTTGGTTCTCTGAGGCGGAAGTTCCGTTATACTTGGTTTCATGGATCCTTCAAAAGGAGATAATATACCGCGAAAGTATGGCTCCCTCTCATACTCACCATCAGTCATAGTGCATCAATCCTTACTCACTATGTATAAAGCTGCCCTATATTCACTGCTCTGTTCCGCTTTGCCAACACCTTCTGACGCCTTGCCTGAACCTGTCGATGTCAAGGTTCAACGAAAAGGGCCATGCTCCGGAAGCACGCCCTCTGCTCGAGAACAATGGTGTGGGTACGATATTCACAGTAATTACTACTCAGTTGTTCCTGATACAGGCGTGACGAGGGAGTATTGGCTTGAAATTAGCGAGATCACCTTTGCTCCTGATGGAGTTGAGAGATTCGCCCAAGCTATCAATGGAACAATACCAGGTATGCAGGTTCCTCTGGAAGCAATGTTTACATGCTAACCTCACAGGCCCGACAATATTCGCCGACTGGGGCGACAATGTCATCGTCCACATGACAAGTAACCTCAAGACTTCCACCAATGGCTCATCCTTTCACTTCCACGGCACTCATCAAAATTACACAAACCCTCAAGATGGTGTCGTCGCCATCACCCAGTGCCCGACTGCTCCTGGTCACTCGGTAACATACAGGTGGCGTGCTACCCAGTATGGCACCTCATGGTATCACTCGCACTTTGGTCTCCAGACTTATGATGGTGTCTATGGTGGCTTGATCATCCGTGGTCCAGCAAGCGCCAACTACGATGAGGATGTTGGAACCATCATGCTGAGTGACTGGTCCCATAAGCCTGTTAACCAAATTCTTCCTCAGGTCCAGAGAGAAGGTCCCGCTTTAATGGATAATGTTCTCATCAACGGCACCAATGTGTATGGAAAAGAGGGCGAAAAGAACCAGACTGGTAAGAGATTCAGATTGGACTTTGAAGAGGGCAAGAAATATCGTCTACGTCTCGTCAACACCGGCATCGATACTCTATACAAGTTCTCTATCGACCACCACACACTCAAGGTCATTGCCGTGGACTTTATTTCCATCGAGCCATATGAGACCGACCATGTTAACCTGGCAATTGGTACGATCTCCTTAACTCTTTCACCCCACATCCTCTAACAGTTCTCAGGCGAACGCATGGATATACTCGTCACCGCCAACCAGGCCTCAAAAGCATCCTCCTTCTGGCTCCGTGCCACCCCTCAGCTTGACTGCACCAAGAACGCCAACCCCGAGAATGCCCTTGGCATTGTGTCCTACTCGTCCAACAGCTCAACGCCTACTACAAAGGGGCGCAAATACGAAGACCACTGCCAAGACGAGCCTTTCGAAAGCATAGTCCCTGTCGTTCCGCGCAATGTCGGGCCTCCAGACATGGCAGTGGTCCAGAACGCCAACCGCTCCTGGAACTCAGATGGCATCATTAAGTGGTCGCTCAACAGCACTACCATGGTTGCTGAATGGGATCACCCCTCTCTCCTCAAGCTTGGTACCAACACCTCATTCACCGATTCCAATGCCGTCATCCACATTCCGAAAAAGGATGCCTGGGTTTACCTTGCCATCGAGACAGAGCTGGACATTTCTCACCCAATTCACCTTCATGGCTTCGATTATCATATACTCGCCCAGGGCACTGGGCCATACGGACCCAATGTCACACTCAAGACAGACAATCCACCACGTCGTGACACTGCCCTCCTGCCCGCCAAAGGGCATCTAGTGATTGCTTTCCTGACTGACAACCCTGGCGTATGGCTCATGCATTGTCATATAGGGTGGCACGCTGCCGAAGGCTTTTCGCTACAGTTTGTGGTACGGGAGGATGAAATCCCCGACTTAATATCGGATCAAGAATACAAGGACATGGGGGAGGGGTGCAAGGCATGGCATGATTTCTCACACAAGATGGAGATGGAGCAAGATGATTCAGGCATCTAATCAAGTGTTATAAGTCTGGACTAGGTATATCATGCGTTCGATTTCCCGGGACACCTATAGCATTATAGACGAATTGAAAACGTTACATAGACGCCAGACCATTGCATATCTTCCATGCTGCACCTTTTGCCCCGATGCTAAATTATGGCCACGTCGGCCTGTCTAACTATGTTGCCTATTCCCATCATTGTGAAGATTTCCCGACCCATTTTGTTACTCAGACTCCGTTCCATTTCGTCAAAAAATAAATATAAAAAATCAGCAACTTCGTAGCGTAGGGTATCTAGGCATGTTCGGAGTTAAACACACAGTCGTTATTATAACCTCGTTTTTACTCTTCTTTTCAACGCCAAGTGTCCGACATAATTACACTGATGTTCAGTCAGCTAAGTCATTCATCCATTAAATACTCCAGGAAGGACGAGCCTGGGTGGGATTCTCCACAGCAAGGGCAAATGCCCTCTTCATCGCTGTCCCAATCGACATCACTAATCTCGTAACCACTAAATCGAGAAAACTGAACCCAGTCACGCTTCTCATTGTCGCGCGAGACGGGGACTCGCTTCCAGATGACAGATTCTTCGTCGCGGTTCGAAGGTGGATGTCCTTCCTCGTTCGGTGCAGGAGGCAGGGCTCCAAGTCTAGCATGACTGTGAGAATGGCCGTGTACAGTGTCAGAGTCGTTTTCACTGTCTTCGTCTTCATTGTCCTTAGCCTTCCAAGCCCGGATCACTCTAGCGCACCATTTCTTTCCGGACAGAGGTTGAAGATACTTGGAGTGTGCCATGTACGACGCCGGACCATCAAGATACAAACCTTCGTCTTTGAGCATGCCGCTCATTTCGGCAGAAGCCTTCATACCAGTGTCATCGAAGGGCATACCCGTGACCTGGAGTTCGTTCAGGGTGCAGCCAAGCTCATGGGAGCAGATGTCGTGAAGTTCAGACCCAGAGAAAGGAAGAAGTGTGTCTGAGAAATTCACAAGGTCAACGCGTAGAGAAATCAAAGACGGCAACATTCGGGGTCGCGGCTGTTTCCTGTTTCGGTAACTCGGGTCGAAGGGCGCACGAAGTCCCTCGAGGAAGTCGACAATCTGATTCCAGGTGTAGCACCGGAACCCCCCACGAATGAGAGGGGACTCGGTAGGACGCTGCTGGACCTTCAAGGCGTGGTCTTTCTTCAGATCAGAGTGATAGCAGCGATCAAGTTTGTGTCGACGACGGGGTTGGTCATCATAGTACCGTGCGATGACACGAAAGTTGATATGGGTGATACCTTGCCGAAATTTTGCAGGAAGCTCGGCAAAGTTGCGGACAGCTTGAGGAGTCGTGAAAGTAAAATGGTTCGACTCCCACAGGTATCGGGTGCCTTCGACGTGGAGGGCTTTGCAGGTGGCAAGGAAGTTGATTGCAATCTGATTGCCCTGCGTCTTCTCCTTGTCCGACAGGTTATCAGGTGTAAGGGGGGACAAAGGATCGACAATCGGGTTAAGGGATTTCATAGCGAACTTAAGAATACGGAGAATAACTTCCATGGGGAGATAGGGATGACCGAGCTCCTGGGCGGTCATGGAAGATCGGGTCTTACGCTTCAAAGGGTTGGACTGTTGCATGTGGCTCAGAGCGATGGGAGACCAAGAAATGCCATTATCGCGCAGGATCCGCTTCAATCTCATGTTCTCTTCTGTGAGAGACTGGTTGGCACGGCGAAGAGGCTGGTTAAAAGCAGTTTTGGCCTGATCCTCCTTGTCTCTGCATTCCCAAGGGAAAGTCGTCTATAAGTTGTCAGTCAAGAGGACGAAGATCTGATTTACAAGATACTGACCGCAGGAGGGCTTGACATGGCCACTATTTGATTTGGACAATTAATGTAGAGAGAACTGATTATTGCAAACAGTGCCGTGTGAGCGGCCGCAGACAGAGCTCAATGCCGAATGAAAGAAGACAAGTTACAAAGTTGTCGGTACAAGATTGATTCGAAAATGTCGATGTCGTGAGCTTGGGTGGGAAGCTAGGGCCACGGATGAGAGAAAGGTAGTTGTGCGGTCCGATGACGACGAAAAGAAGAAATGAAGTGAAGAAGGGGTGAAGTATTTAAATCGGACAACTCGTGCCAGAGTATAACAAATAGGCTGCACTCCTGTTGCGCCGATGGTGAATCAAAGCTTTGCAGCTTCTTTTGCTTTGATGCGGTAAATAAAACGAGTAGGGTAAGTTGAGTGAAAGTGAAAGTGAGCGAAGAGTGAGGGTGCATCCAGCCAGAGTATGCTCTTGGCTTGTTCCGCGGCAGGCACAAGTGTATTGTAGACTGCAGCAGCAAAGGCGCGACGCCTGCGACGCCTCCAGTATCGCTTTGTGCTGGCTCGCTGATTGCGAAACTGTTTGAGGTGAGCAAGAATGACAGGTAGAGAAGATGAGGGCTGGTGTTGCACGGAGATTGCTTAGAAAGGTCGTCGGTCGGTACCTGAGGTTGTTGAAGCCGGGTCGGGTGGGGTGGAGATCCTGTAAGGTCTGCTGTTCTCCTTCCCTACGGCATGCTTGTGTGACGTTATGAGCTCGGGTTAAGGAAGGCACGCACTGGACGAGAGAAAATTAAGGCAAGCACCGCGGGGCATGAGAAGGACAAAATGCTGAGCCTTGTACTTGCCTTTGCCGCCGACTGAAGTTTCCCAAAAGTGGCAGCACATGCGATCGAGATCCCGGAAAGGCCGTAAAAGGAGTTTCTAGACGGAGACGAGACTCAGGAAACGATAGTGCCTTTTGGTGTCATCAAACATTTGCTTGTCATGGACGGCAAATGCAATGGGGTAAGCAGGCAGGCAGGCCAGTCAGTGAAGGGACGGCGGCCCGTTACTTTCACCGGGTGTGAATTCTTAGCACTCACTCACAGGGCAGTGGCATCAAAGCTGATGGGCACTGCGCTTTGCGAGTCCGAGGTGAACTGGGTATAATTCAGGGGTACAGCAGGAATCTTGTCTGGTATTGGATTTCATGGCTTTTATTGATGGTTGGAGGATGTATGTCTGTGAATTATGACAACCATTAGCAATTCATGTTTCAGGAGCGCAACAAAGAAGTCGAGGATAGAAAGAATCCTATCTCTGATCGGTAGGAAACTGAGGCAGGGATCATGTGACCGATTGAGGCCAGTTCTGTGAATCGATGATAGTCGTCAACAACGATCGATCTAACCTGGCACGATCTCCAGCATAGGAACCTCTGCACTGCACAAGTTATGAGGCTATTGGCTCCATTATATATTTGGGGAGTCATGGAACTTCATTCTCGCTGCAGCTACACCCGTTCTGGCGCCCGGACCCTGGTAGGCAAAGGGCTTCATGAGACCTAGAGCCATACTATGATGGTTGAACTCGAACAAGGATTGAGCAGCCCTCTTTGCATACATCGTATCATCCTAATTTTATGAAACATTTATCATCTTCTATGTTAAGACTGTCGATTTAGTCATCTCGGTAGGGTCAAATGAATATTGGTTGAATCGTAACTACTACGTAGTTGCTATAGCTTTAACCTCTTCATAAACAGACTGTCCCGCCCCCCCCCCCTCTCCTTTTCCCATCCCCACACCACTATTCCCCCCATGATCTCCTCTGCCGCTTCTTGTTTTATATAACAAACTATCTTTTTCTCTTATCCCTGCCTCAGATCTTACCTTACTC